>BMAV01025033.1:59691-73659 GCA_019973955.1 Trichonephila inaurata madagascariensis | reverse complement strand
GAATGTACCGGGGGGATGTGTTCCAGCAGATCCTAACCATAACAAAAGTTATTACGATCCCCCAAATATCAGTCCCCTTGCACCAAAAAAGTGTGGCATATTTTTTTCATTTCATCATTTCACTAAAACAGTTTGGGGATTTAACTAATTCACTTACTTACAATAGGGAAAAGACAAAGAGAATTTATTTTAACATCTTTCGTGAATTGATTATCTCCTTTAGGGATTTGACGAAAGCCCTAATTTCATCGTTTCCCTGCGACATATAGGAGGTGACCTTCAGTTGTGAAATCATGAGATTCTTTCTCCCCTGTCAATCAAAGGGACGCAGGTACACACAAGTCATCCCCCTCGCTCTCCTCCCCCACCAAAGACTCGGCTAATTGCTGTATTTCATACTTTGCCAGTTTCTCATTTGGCATTCTATAGAATACCTAGGCAATGTATGAAATAAAAATCATTTCATATATTGCCGGCTAGTTTTAGGCATTCTATAGTATGCCGGATTTCATACTTTGCCGGTAACATATATGCTAAAATTCAACAAAAAGCCTAATATTTCCCACATTTAATTTTTTAAAAAAAAGAAGTATTCAATTTACAGTAAAATGGATCCTTAATTTTGTTACATGCATTACATATAAGACACGGGGGAAAAAATGGAAGTGATTGGTAAATAATTGTGGAAGAATGCAAAAAACACAAACTGAGAAAAACCATTTTAAAGTTTATAATTCTGAAAAAATAATTATTATAAGTTTAAATAAATATAAAATATCTCACTAAAACATTAGCTATATATTTTCCTTAAAAATAATAAAATATAATATAAATCTTACTTCCCGAGACAACCACGCATCATTTGACTCTTGGAGAAGAACTTTTCATTTCTATGGCACCTCATCCATTTTTCCCTTACAAACGAGCAGAAATTTTTAACAATTTTTCTAAATTTTAATTGCTGCTGGTCCTCATATTTATCAAAGTCCGTTGTAGTCCTAACTAAACTCAAAACAACATAAGTTTTGCGCTAGTATCTTGCTCTTCCTTCCATACATTGAATAAGGCGGGCCGAGTAATACCATGGGCCAACGCTGAAAAAAAAAATCCTAACTTTGGGAGTAGCTGGTAGTAGCAGCTAAATTTAGCATTAAATTAAAAGTCTAACTACTCTATGTGACTTAAGTGTTACTGTTATCAATCCGTGTCAATCCCAAAAGTTCTACTCCAATAAACACAAAAACCCGACACATGTTAGTAGGAGTTGCATGCTCTGCTAAATGTTATGTTTTTACAATTTTTAATCAAACTTGAACCTAATTTGAAAGTCAAATCCATAAATTACTTACCCATGGCATGTATTTAAAAAAAAACCCGCATAAATCTGCAAAATCTTTTTCAGACGAAACGATTGAACTTCTTACTAGAAAATGACGCTCTTGCAGCAAAAAGAAACCCGATCTAAACCGCTGATTGTAGAAGATTTCCAATCGCGTACCGACGAAAACTGTTTACCACATGGCTAGGGAACCTATGAGGACCATATATATTGGGTTGTTTTTTTTATTTCGCCCAATTTCATTTTTGGACTTTCCGAGCGCTAGATTGGGAAAACTGACCACTGTGGGTCGTGCCAATCAAAACGTATTTGTAAATTTCTCACACCTCCCAAGAGGGGCGTGCCCCACAGTTTGATAAAACTGCACTAGGACCAGAATTGGGTAAATACATTCATTTCATCATTTTTTTTTATTTAGCTCTTATAGTTGTATTTCTTGAATTAAACATGCTATTCCTGCGATACTGTTAGCGCTTCGTTTTTTATACATTAACATCGCATCTCCCGATTTCCTTCCAATTGGGATAACACCAGCCGTGTAGAAGGACTAATGTACATAAAATATGTTGAGACTCGAATTCTTCGCTTTGGCGTGGTGTAGAAATTTGGAGAGTGTGTGTGTGTGGGGGGGGGGCAACTCGAATACTTACGAGTTTCCTTGTCTCTTAACAGAGGTTCTAAGTTGCAAGGTCCGTCGCAAATAGCCCTTGTGTTGTCTCCGAGTGTGACGTTAATAAAAATCAGTTTAAGCCTGTTATTCGGATTCGTGCATTGCATTTTATATTAAGTGTATACTGTTACATGGTAAGCCTTTTATTTATAAGAACATTCTAATATATATATATAGGGTGTCCAGCCTCAATGTGACCCAATTGCTAATTCCCGAACCGTTCGGTGTATATATATACTTCCAGTTTGAAAAATGTTTTAAAAAAGGTAAAGAAAGTTTTTACGTACTTTTTGGAAGCAAAAAACTCATTCACAAAAAAATTACAAAAATTAAATTTTTATACGGTCCCCAGGTCCTATCACTTATATTTAGAAAAAGATGCAATACACAAAAACAAAGTAAACACAAAGTTTCATTTTATTACGATAAAAACTGGCCGAGTTATGGAACTTCGAAAATCATACTTTTCGCCCAATTTCTCTGCCATTTTGAAGAAGCTAGTAAGGGGCCATCTCCAAAGTGAAATTAATTGGAACTCTGCTAAGAAACTTTCGCTCTTGCACGTCACTCTTATGTATATCGTTTTTAAATTTATAAGTACACACATTACGTTAATGATACAATAATTGAGTGATAACTGAGATTGAATAACTGAGATTGTGTTTCTCAAACTGTGGGGCGCGCCCCCTGGGGGGCACGATAACCTTACAAGGAGGGCGCGAGCATATCGAAAATAAAGTATTTAAAAACTAATTAATTTACTCTGGAATGAATTAAAACAAAATACTTTCAGACATAATAAAAAATGCACTTTTATTCTGATATAATTTATAGGCGATATTAAGTCATCTCTCAAAAATAAAAACTTCAATACCTGATTAACTATCTTTGATCTTATAACCAAATAAAAAAAACTTTTATTTGATTTGCTTTAATCCCATGATGAGAGATTTTTTATTACGTTTTCTTTTTATAAACCTAACATATTACTCTTTCAGAGAAAAAACAAATCCCAGACCCAGAATCGAAAAAATTTAGGGAGATAAAAAATTCATCTCTGTGATTATTTTTGAAGTACTGCACATTATAGCTGTAATCTGTTTTTGCTGATAATCTGTTTTACCTTCTAAGTTATTGGTACAGTTAGTTATGACCCCTCTCTTATATGTGTTTGTTTCTCATTTAGGGAAGTTGTAAGTAATGTATTTCTCTGTTGCGCATTTTTCCATGCAAAAGAGTTTTATGATATTTGGAAAACCACGGAGAGCACTTTGAAGGATTACTTGGCAAGACTTATTTTTATGAGTATTCTCAAACATATAAAACATAACGAAAAACGTTTTACACAATTCTTTTTAGCAGTAACATACATATTATCATAATGAATACACTTTTTACCCGGAAGTGGTCACGTGGGACACACAGATCACGAAATCGTTAATTCTGCCAAAACTGTTTACTTGTTACCAAAGAAAAATTGAAAAGTCCTTGAAAGTAGGTAAGTTCACTTTCTCTTAATTAAATTATTCACTGGAATCACGATTTGTACCTTGTACAATAAAATAATTATTAAAAAAAAAGGATTGCGCGCCTGCTCCCGGGTTAAAACATGTTGAAGTCTTTTCGCTTTAAATATTAAAAATAATACAATTATTCTTCATCGGAATTTTATATTGTTCATTATTTAACATCAATTATAAATGTTAATTCTGTGAGGCTTAAAATTACAATTCACTTAAAACTAATTATAATTTGAGCAATCATTTTACATTTTTGCAAACATTGTCTCGCACTTGGCTTTACTCTTCTTACAATTCAGCTATTATATCAATAATGTTTTATTTTCTTATAAATGAACTCGTGCAAAGAGCGGGCACTTCAGCCGGTATACTTTTAATGTATCAGTGCTGCACAAAGTATTTTGTAACTAATTAATTAATACTAAATTAAGAACAATTTTAATAAGTATTAACAACTTCCATGGGCTTGTCTTGCCAAGCAAAGTTTTTATAAGGAATGCTTATGATTAGAAATTGACCCTCTGAGTTCTTTTTCTATATTTAGCTGATATCTATATTTTGTCTTCTAAGCAGCCACCGCATTTTTGCAATATGTTCAATCTAAAAATTAGAGAAAGGAAAAATAACAATTATCCTATTACTTAATTTTTTTTTTTGCTTAAAAGTAACATATACAAAATTAATACTTATGTTATTAATTTGTATATGGTTTATAATTAATATCGCGTATTGTAGCTTTAGCGTCAAAGTGCATTATTATTGCATTCAGTACATTATTAATTATAAGGGGGGCGCGATAAAAATTATGATTGAAAAGGGGGGGGGGGCGCCAGTATTGAAAGTTTGAGAAGCACTGTCATAGACGTATTCTCTTGTCTCGTGCCATACCTTCAAGCTTGCGGATACCCCCTGAGGATGTTCTAGAATATGCACTGGCTCATACTGAAAGTAATGCATGGGATATTAGCAAGGCTTGTTCCTACTCAAAATCGACGGTGTGGAACATATTACATACGTACGGTTCATATCCTTATCTTCCAGTCCTGGCGCAGGAACTAATGCCCGGAGACCAGGAGCGTCGTTTTGATTTTTGCAATTTCGTGTTAAACACAATGGACGAAAATCCAGATTTTTAATGAAGTTTTATGGTCAGATGAATGCCAGTTTTTCGAGGCAAGGCACTATTAATACACAGAATACGCATTATTGGTCCCTCGAAAACCCACATCTAATTCGACCGAATTGCCACCAAGTGCGTTAATCGGTGAATGTGTGGTGCGGAATATGGAAGAGCACCTTAATTGGCCCAATGTATTTCAATGGACCTTTAACATGAGAATCATACACGGAAATTTTATTTGGATCATTAGCTGATTTTTTAGAAGATTGAAGTTTCCTTACGGGATTTGTCATGCATGTGGTACCAGCATGATGGTGCACCCGCACACAAATCTGCGCAACCATGTACATTTTTGACGCAGACATTTGACACTGGAATAATCGGCTACGGAGGTCAACAGGAGTTGCCCCATGATCTACCGACTTAAGTCCTCTGGATTTCTTTCTCTTGGGCTTCCTAAAAGGTAAAGTATACGAACGTGTGAATCCACGAGTAAATCCGATTTACTCAATCGAATCGACACGGCATGCAGGTCTGTGACACCAACTATGTTGCAGAAGATACAGGCGGAGTTTCTGACGCGGGTTCGGTATTGCATTTCTGCGGAAGGCAGTCATTTTGAACATTATTTAAGTTAATTTGATCATTCTGATATAATAAATTCATGACTGGCGCATCATTCCACATTATGCTATAATTTGAATGGCAAATCCTGTATTCTTTTAGCTGCTATTTGTTAAAACAAGCTGTTTTAATCTTTTCGGTACAAGTTGTATTTCTTTAATTTAACTTTTATTGTTTGCCATACAGCAATACAAATTGTCAATCGGTGAAATTGCTGCGATGTTTTAATATTACTATTATGTTTTTCTTTTGCTCTTTCTGTAGATTGTGAATTACTGTTCTCTAAATTCAATTTATATACGACCCCCTTTTCTGAGCAATTCAGATGCTTCAACTTTATGTAGGCATAACTCGGTCAGTTTTTATCGTAATAAAATGAAACTTTTTGTGTTTACTTTGTTTTTGTGTACTGCATCTTTTCCTAAATATATATATATATAAGTGATAGGACCTGGGGACCGTATAAAAATTTAATTTTTGTAACTTTTTCTAAATTGGTTTTTTGGTTCGAAAATCATGCAAAAACATTCTTTACCTTTTTAAAAACATTTTTCAAATTTGAAGTATATATCTACACCGAACGGTTCGGGAATTAGCTATTGGGTCACATTAAGGCTGGACACCCTGTATATATCTCTCTGTATGGAATCCGATATTACCAGTACTGGTGAAGAATTGCGTTCTGTGACAGTTGCTAAACATATATGAAACAGGATGATATAAGATTTTCAAATTTCGTGGGGAGATAGGGAATACGTCAGGAAACTGATTTCAAACCGGAAAGTATGTCCCCAAATGTACGCGTGCTTGTGTAGAGGGCGTTGTGCATATACAACCAATTTAAAGCTCGGTCGACCACTCCTTCTGTCATCAATGTACGAACTGGCTTACTAGTGATGAGATGAGGTAATCACACACGCACAACAACAATAATGCTTTGGGCTGGAGCTCCGTAATTTTAAAACCACATCTTGGAGGATATGTTCAAGAACAAAGCCCTGCAAAGTCGGTAACACTGTCTCGAGAAAAATTAGGTATTTCCGGCCGTCTAATCGAGGCAGTAGCAAGCAAGGTCCCAATGATTTCAACTCACACATTTACTGCAAAACGATGTTGCGAAGGGGGACTTCTCACACCATGCGGAATTGTCGTAAGCCCACACATGTGAATTAGGTGCATTTAACACACCACCATGACTGAATGACGCTTTATCTATAAAAAGGACAAAAGCTGGAAAACTGGGTACGCCGACACCTTTCTGCATAACCCATTGTTCAAATTCCACAAGCTTCAGATAATCGTTAGGCTGCAGTAACTGCACCCTTAGTAGATGGCAAGGATGCACATCCTGTTTAAGCAGTATCCACCACGCTGCTGACTGAGAGACCTCAAGCTGCTGAGAAATAGCTCGTGTGTTGGTATTATAGGATTATCCTTCGAAGAACTGTAGGATTCTTTCTTCGACATAGACAGTCCTCGTCAGTCGTCTTCTCTTCATATCGTGCATGTTGCTGCGCAGTGACCTAGGTTCGCACAGATTACAATGCACACGTGCAAACATTTGGTGACGTGATATTTTATCTGTCAGGATATCGGTTTTCGTAAACTTGCCTAGATCTGAGGATTTTTTTAATGATATTTAAATAGAAATTTGACGACATTTTATATTCCTTCAAAACTAAGTACTATCAAAGATATTTTTTATTCCTGCGGCTCACAGTGCAAGAACAACCATTGTCAAAGCCAGATACCAATAGAAACTTGATTCTTGAGTGAAAACATTGGCTAACTTTCAATCCATTACTTTACTTGTACACACACATTTACGAAAAAATACTGATTTATTAATAATTATATTAAGTACTAAAGTCTTTATCACTGCACTCAAACACACTATCCAATGCCTTGAGGTATTTTAGAGAATCAAGCCCTCCATATCATAACCGGTGCCGTGAAATCTACTCCCGTCCTTGCTATGCACGCCTTGACCAGCACCGAAACATTTTATGAATCCGTCCACAGAAATGCAGAAGTATTATTAAAAAAAAAAGTTGGTCTAATAACCCTTAATGGAGAAATTATGATCTGAACAGAGCAAGAAATTTCACACTAAACATACCAGAACGGGTTTAATGACTCGTTTTGAACTTTTGCATTGAAAATGCACGTATCATCTTATTGCTTTTGCACATTTGACTTCATGACTTTTTCTAAGTAATTAATCTACAGTTATTACACTATTTTTTTATTTTGTTTTGTTTATTTTGAGTAATACTTGTCGTATACCGTTATCTACCACAACAGATCATTTGACCCGGAGAGCATTTTTTGTTTTAAAAGCTTATCGCGAGTCATATTGCTTATCATATTGTAGTCGGTAAGTTGCACGTTTCTGCAAAGACTGTTGCGTAAAGTAGTTCATTGAAAATAGCTGAGAATAATTTCAAGAAAAGTCTAAGTTCTAAGTCTTGCAGTTGGCCTCTCCAAGTTTTTTCCAATATCCTTGATTTAGCTGGCATAAATGCCTGGATTTTGTACAAGCAAACGACAGGAGAAAACATCTCAAGATAAGATTTTTTACTCAAGCTATCAGTAGGACTTGACGCCGATTTTCCAGAAGAACCAAACAAAGAAAAAATACGAAGGGATCGTTACCTAAGTCTACTACAGATGCTTATCAACGTAAGAGATGTCAAATAGGATACCGTAAAGAAAATAAAACCAACAAAATTTGCTTTAAATGTAAAAAATATGTTTGCGGAAAATGTACAATGGACACACTTATATATAAAAATTGCGATGAGCAATGAATTAAAAATTCTAATTTTTTGCTTTTGTAATGGTCAATTTACTATTTTGTTTTATTATAATAAATTTAATTTTTATTTTTATTTCCTTTCTAAACTCCATATTTCATACATTCAAGCATAAAACATAAAGTCGGGTCATTTGACCCGCTATGGTAAAAATAGGTATCTATTAAGTGTTGGTATGATTAGTGTTAGACTCAAGAGATGGATTCCTACAGTCAGCCATAAAGGTTGCTTGTTCTTTGGAGCTTTGTCAAGAGAGATTTCTATTTTGCTTCTACCATTGTGCCCTTTAGATTATATTCCTCTTGATATAAAATTTGAGCTTCTTATGAAGATATTAAAGAGAGAAATGTCTCCCGAATAACTGAAAGCTATAGCTTTGGAAATTATTGACAATAGATTCTCAAAAAGTGAATGGCTAGATGTTTTAACTGATGGCTCCCTTCTAGATAGGTATCATGGTGCTGATTGATTGAATATTAACGTCGCACTGTTCAGCTACACGAGGGCTTTTGGTGACGGACTATGTAATTTTGAACCATGGACAAGTGACGTGGATGACACCTGAGCGGGCACCCTCTCTCCTAACTACCACACCACACCACACCAACGGGAGGACGTTTCAGCTCTCGACAGATTCAACGTGCATCGCTGCCGTACACGGCGGGTCCTTAGTAGTACTGGGCTCGAACTCGTGACAAGGCAAGCCACGATCCGATACCTATACCACTCGGCTACCGAGGTCATCATGGTGCTGGAGCCGGTATCTTTTGTAAATTGCTTAGCTTTTACATACCATTAGGTATTTTTACTAATGCCTTCGGTGGTGAGATTGAAGCTATTGCAGTAGCGGTGGAGCAACTACCACTAAGAAGCTCTGAGTTCCAGGGGCGTAACGGAGAATATTAGGGCCTCCCTGTAGGTTTTGGACCACAAGCTGGATCTTACAAAGGATTGCAAAACCATAACAATAACTTAGGCTTTGAGCCCCCACAATGCGGGGGTGTACGTTACGCCACTGATGAGTTCAATAGGGTCATAAAATCTTTTCCGACTCTGAATCGGCATTACAAGCTTTATCTTAAAATTACCTCTGTAATTCACAAAGAATTTCAAAGTGCAGATCATTCTTAAAATATTTTTCTCATAAAATATCTCAGTGGATACCGTGTCACACATTGTGACATTGCTGGTAATGAGCATGCTGACTTTCTTGCTAAGAAAGGAGCCCTTGTGATCCAAAGATCCACGAGAGAATTTTAGATTTTAATACCTTAAAGCTTTATATTCTAAAATTAATTTTAAGTATAATTTTAAAATGGAAGCTGCGGAGATGTCGGAAGGTAACAAAACGGGCAATCTTGAACGAGAACCCGTCCTGGGTTCCTGAGGCTCCTAAAAAAGCTGCTGTAGCTCGTTATAGACTTTTGACAGGACATGAGTGTTTGAAATCCCATCTCTACATAATTGGTATCACCGACTCACCGGATTGTACTCTCTGTGGCTCTGGTCAGCCTATCACCGCTGAAGATTTGGGCGTGTGCCCAGCACTAAAAAGTTTTAATTGTATAGTCGAAAAAGATTGGAGAGCACGTGCACTAATGGCATAGGTGCTATTTGTAGTGCGTGGCATTTGTAAAATAAAATATTAAGTATTAATGAATTACGTAAAGATTTATCTAACTTTAATTGATGTTCAATATACCAATACAGCAACGAAAAGGAGTTGTTGATTTAAATAAATCTATCAATATATTAACTAGCAATACGTTTAAAATTACACATCGTATTTTATAGCAAATACAAACATTTACCAAGTAAATAAGCAATTCAAATCCCTTTTTAAATGTTTTTTTTATTATAAATCATATTACTTACCATTGCGATTCATTAATCGACAAAATCAGTTATTATTTTATTTGAAATACTTTGTAATGTTTCTTTAATTTCAATAGAACTCTTTCCATTGAGAATTCCTATGTTATTATACGGAATTTAGCTTATCATCGTAGCAATTTTATTTCAATTTAATATGGTTGTGTATAGTGGGTTTATATACATAAAAAAAAATCTCCAAAGATTTTAGATTTTATTCTGCAACTATTGAGCTTTTAAATTAGTCATATTTTTATCAATTAATCTAATATCCTTTTGGTTACAATCTTTGAGTATAGTATGATTAGCTTCAAAAATAATCATTAGCAATCAGTGGCGTTCACGGGGGAGCGTATTGTGTGTGTGGGAGGGGATTACATTTCAAAAAACACGTAGACGAAAGCGCAAAGGAGTAATCTCTACGGCAAAAAATTAAAAATTAGTTGGTCTATATGGGCGGGGTTGAACCCCCCTCTCCCCCTTGTGTACACCTCTATAAGCAATGCATTAAAAATTTGGCAATTGAATAAAGAGTACTGTAGGAAACATAAAATTTACTGTTTAAAAATATCTCAGAGCATTACTTTGTAAAGTGCTTTTTGTTTTGTATCGTATATTCATAAGCGTACACAAGGGCGGGGTTAGGAAGGTTCAACCCACCTACTTACCATAGACCAGAGGTGTCCAACACGCGGCCGACCAGTACGTAAGTTGCAGCCCGCCGATTCTTTTTAAAAAAATTTTAAATATCACGTTTTTAAAGTTTTTTCATTTTGAAATTTATTTGAGGGGAAATTATATATATATATATATACAATGTATTTGCCTGTTACCTGTTCTTTTTTTAAAATAAATCCTTTTTGATGATAGAAATGTCCTTTAGATTAAAATAGATTTATATTTTATTAAACAGTTACATTTGATTTTTCCGTAATAAATTACTTTTTTAATAAATTCTTAATTGCATTATATATGCATATCCTTTACTATGGATGGTACATGATTCTCTGTGTGTGCGTCTTTCATTACTCCTCCTCCTTTTCTGTTTGGAGTGCCCAAAAAGCAAGAGGTAGTCAGAGATGTTTTTTAAAGTTAAAAAAAAATATATTCAAGGCAGTTAAGATAAAGGGCAACGTACATACTTAATCGTCTTCGAATGACAGCACTATCAAATTTCAACAATGAGTAACGAAAGATGAATTCAATAAGAACACCGTAATTTTCAAGAAAATGGCAACTGTAATATTTTAAACATTATTTGATCATTGCATTATTATATTATATAAACATTATTATATTATCTATGTCTGTATACATGAAAAATAACGAAAACAATAATAATAATTCATTCTGTTTTAAATTTTCACTCAATAAATGTTCTTTTGTTTCCAAATCTGATATAAAGTCATATATTTTTATGCGCGGCCCGCAAGATTATAATGTTTCTCCGAAGTGGCCCGCAAGGTCATATGGGTTGGACACCCCTGCCATATAGACCAACAGATTCTTAATTTTTTACATTGGAATTAAACTTCAGTACTTTCGCGCGTCTACGTGTTTTTAGAATGTCATTCCTTCTCCAAAAGAGAGGTTTGTGTGCGCTACTACTTTATATATATATATATATATATATATACAACTTATAGCATAACATTAAAACTATTTAATTGAAAAAAAGTTGACATAATCAATAAATTAGTTTCATTTAAAATAAAATTATAGTATATATTTAAACTTTTATTCTTAATGATGAATCATTTTTTTTTTAAAAAAATTTCGTTTAACAAATATTAATTAGATAAGAATCCGAGCATACGGTGAGACTAGGTTAGGGGTGGCGAACCTTTATGAATCAACGTGCCATTTTTTTTTTTAAGAAATGTTCAATGAGGTATAGACGTGCCATCACACACAAATAACTTTGACGTGATTATTGGGAAAATAATAAAACTAATTACTAACAACTCAAAACTCTTTATTCATTACGAAAAAATACATTTTGCTCTGTATAGTAGTAAATGTTTCAGTTATATGTGTAATTCAAATTAAAGTAACATTAGTATACCTTATGTTGTTGCAAATTAAATGGCAAAACACTTAAAGTAGGATTGTAAGATGTTACTTTTAGTAGAATGCATACTGAATCGGAGTCATCTGTAAAACGGTTTCCAAACGAGTCTTTAACGTTATTCATACCTGAAAATAATGAGTCGCAGGCATAGGTGTATGAAAATGTGGTTATATAATATCATGAGTGCTTCTGCAAACAGTTAAATGTATTTGGAATCAAGTTCCATGTTTCCAAACTTTCATTACTGGCATTTTTACTATATATCAATTTCAACTTTTTTCTTGTTCCAATAAATTTTTGAATCCCTATTAAACTACAATGGAAATCAATCCATGTCATATAAATTCTTCGATTTCCAACCAGTCGAAATGCGACAAGTTTAATTTATCAAATGAAATCACATCAGGGTACAAATAAACTTGAGCGTTTCCGATGATTATTTGAACTGAGAACATCTCGCTGAAAAATCCTCGATTGAAGAATCAATTACCAGAAATAAATTTTTCTATAACTTTTTCTTCGTCTGGTTTTTCATGTATATCTAAATCTTTGATTTTTTTTTCAAGTTTGGGAAGTACTTGTAGTTTCTTGTAATAATATCGTTTATAAAAACGTGTTTTAGTGTCAAAAGCGCGAATGAGATCCCTCTTGAGGATTACTTCGCATTGAACTTTGTTATTTTGGACTAAAATGCAAACCCTTTTGATCGGTGGCGTGCCCATTATATAGTGTCTCGTGCCATCAATAGCACGAGTGCCACTGGTTCGCCATCCCTGGACTATGTTCATATTTACGGAGAAAAGAAAATGCGTTTGGCATAGTATTCGAAGGAGGCGCCGATATTGGCGAGCGAAAGATTGGTGCGCTGTAAACCTAAAGCGCAATTCCTTCTCCTCTGCTAGAAAAATCGTTCCGTCTAACGGCTTCCCACAATACATTGCTATCTTTATGGTAATAGATGTGTGAACTGTCTTCTTTTGGGGATTCAACTAATGTAATTGATTTCGGATGAAAATATTGGTTTAGTTGTTGTGAAAACTTTGAGTTTGGTGATATCGGCGGATTCTCTAGATGTTTTAGTGAGTATTCCTTTTACAATGATTTGCTTTCTCTTTGATTCTTATTTGTGTCTAGATGTTTCAGTGAGTATTCCTTTTACAATGATTTGTTTTCTCTTTGATTCTTATTTGTGTCTAGATGTTTTAGTGAGTATTCCTTTTACAATGATTTGTTTTCTCTTTGATTCTTATTTGTATCTTTGCAAATTTTACATCATTAATATCATATCTTCGTTTTGTTATTGTTTTTGGTCAGTGAAATAAGATTTTCCCATGTATTCTTTATTAATCTCACTTTTAAAAATTCCTGCTCTGTTAAGCTGATAATAAACTGATTTTTTCATCTTGCATAGGATGTGTCAAATATTACAATAGATGCATGTGTAAAAAAACGAATGGTGAATCGAAAGTCCACCATTTTGGTATCATGCTCCAATACACCGCCCAACATATTCTTTTGATTTTGTCGATTTGCGGGAACAAAAACAATTCAAAATTATTGAATGAATAATTAGCATTAATTAATAAAATTAAATTATTAATAACAAATACATAATTAAATTTTACGTAACATATACATAGGATTATAACCAATCGAGAAAAAAAATCGAGGGCTTATGGGGGGGGGTGTCCAGCCCCCTAGAGCACGCCCCCCCCCCCATGGGGGGCGCCGTTGGTGGTCTGTGCTCTTTGTCTATACTTCATTTTTACTTTTATGTCGATTTTTGAAATATGTGTGTAGAGATCCTTCACAGTGGAATCCAATGGACAATATTCCATGGTTCTGGAAAAGCTTTGGCTAGTTTATCTACTTCATTAATCTCTATTTCCTTATGGGCTGTAATCCAAATTAATGTGAAGGATTGAACAATATGGAC
>BMAV01025033.1:0-59681 GCA_019973955.1 Trichonephila inaurata madagascariensis | reverse complement strand
ATGAGTTTTATTACCTTAATATATAAGTATTAAATAAGTAATTAAATATATAAGTATTGCAATAAGTAACTAGATATATAAGTATTACAATTAATAATAAGATATATAAGTATTGCAATAAATAATTAAATATATAAGTATTATAAGTAAATAAATATGTGTGTATTATAATAAATAAGTAACTATATGTGTGTATTATATTAAGTAAATATATATAAGTATTATAATAAGTAATTAAATATATAAGTATTAGTCAAAATATGAAAAATTCTCTCTAGAGGGGCGGCACATTAGGTCTTCATACGCGGGCGACCAACACCCTAGGATCGGCCCTAAATTTGGAGAATCTCTTACGAAGTAGAAACTTGATTTAAAATAACCACATTTGAATTTCTGTTAATATTTTGGACACTTTTTAGACCCAATAAATTTTTAGTTAGGATAACATAATTTTCTACTTCTGTAACCTAATTCTATAACACAGTCCATACGGCTATAGCAGGCATTGGCAACCTACGGCACATTTGCCAGACATGGCACCCGAAGCAAACCTCAGTGTCACTCTACAAAGTTATGAGATAAAAAATCACCTTGTCTTTCCTTTTTATGTTTTGCACATTTTTATTTAAATGCTATTTCTTACTTTCAGTTTTTGTCATGAAATGATTATGATGAATCTGTTTGTGATTTATGTAAAAGAACAACATCCTGTATTTAAATAAGATTCCGTCTTAGTTTTAAGTATTCCATTCAAATCAAGGCGATTGTCTAATGCTTGTAAAATGAAACCATTCTTTGTTATTTTTGTGAAAAAAAAACTCTTCTGTGTGAATTATTGAAAACAAAATGCATACAGGGTTATGAAAAGATCTGGAAGATTATTAAAGCAACAAATCAATAGTTATTTTAAATTTCTCTAATTTATTGCTGGATCGCCATTTAATGGTTTGAAGAAAATTGCCTGTTCTCTGCTTTCCGCTTTTGATTCTTCGTTTATATGTGAACAAATTTTTTCTCGTATGAAATATATTTTGAGTCCACTAAGAAGTTGTTTAATAACTGAAAATTCAGACATTAGTCAAATTGAAAGCCACAACTTATACACCTGATATTATGATATTAAGTAGAGTGGTGCAGGGACAAAGTTCCCATAAAAGGTTTTATTTATTTAACAGTATTGAAGAAGTACTTATTTTATTTTGTTTATTTCTTATTTTAATAAATTTGTTTAAAACATACATAATATGTGTACAATTTATATTTTTTTAAATTTATGTCATAGGAATGGCTATATTTTATATTTATATTTTATGCTAAAATAAATATCTTTAAATAATGCATAATGATTTTGTAATAAAACTCTAAATCTGTATTCTTGATCTCTATTTCCCTAACTCTGCAAACATTTCCTGACATGCATGACATCCTGAATTATATTGGTAGATTGGTGTGGCACACCACAGTTATAAAATATTGCTGACCTCTGGGCTATAGCTTCAGCAGTAAAAATTGAATTAATCTCTCTCGGTAAGAATTTCTGTCACACATGAATCTTGTCTTTGCAAAGCTCTACTTCACATCGCAATATCAGGGGTATAATATGTGACTCTCGGTTTGACATGTGTTTCTGATTGTTTCAGTTATTAAACATTTTTGTGGACTCAAAATATTGTTACGTAGATCCAGATTCGAGGATTTTATGCAAAACAATCAGAAAGAAAATAAACAGTTCTTTAAGAGCGATGCAAATTTATTACCAAAAATCCAATCCTTTAAATACAGGATTCAGAAGCGATATTCACAGAGTAAATCTCCGAAGGTCTTCACACCTTCAACAGCAATCAAACATAATCTCCAGTGTTTAAAAATACACTTAAGTAAAAGATTATTCACAAGCACAATCAAGCTAATCCGTTAGTCAAAACACTGTTCACTCTTTGCTGGCTGAAATCAGACTCATCGGTTGCATCTGGCACTCCGCTTTTTAGGCGCGGCAGAAACTTCCAGAAACATAAACTCTTGTGTCATTGAACGTGACACTAGTGGAGAGATCCACTAATTTCTAGAAGATTCCAGAGGGTTCTGAACTCGCCAACATGGTCGCCAAAAATGATGCCAACTTGGCTCTACCGCCAAGTTCTCATTGAATCGCCATTATAACATAAGGGGAGGCATTGCTTGTGAATGGTACAATCAACATTTTTAACAATATATTTCATAGGAGAAAAAATTTCTTCAAACAATTTAAATCGCTCCGGTAATGACATGTATAATAGTTTAAAATAGCTGTTAATTTATTAGTACAGCTATCTTCCAGATCTTTTCATAATTCTATAAATTCTGCTTTCAATAATTCTCAGGATTTTTTTCTCTGCACTGCAATTAGGGATGTTTCCTTTTACAAGTATTACACAATTGTTTGGATTTGAATTGAATATTTAACTCTAGAAAAGAGTCATTTAAACAAAAGATGTTGGGTTTTTTTTAAAATCATCAAACATATCACATGCAAGCAGATTCACCAGAACCATTTGTTGACCAAGAATTGAAAGTAATAAATAACTTTTAAATGAAAATGTGTGTTGCAGAGAGAGTGATTTAACTTTTTCTCCTAACTTTGTAGAGTGCCTCTAAGAATTGCTTCGCATGCACAAGTTGCTTACCCCTAAAGTTAAAACATAGAATGAGAAATTAAGGATAAGACATAACTTTATTTTTCCACATAAGTACCAGGTTCATTGAGCCATTTATCCTACCACTTGATAAGCTTCAAAATCGCCTCCAGGAAAAATTCAGGGCTTTGTATATGAAAGAAGGGTTTAACGGCTATGGAAACTGCAGGTGAATGTGTAAGACACCGAAGCCCCATTGGGAAGAGCTCGACCAAGCAGATGGATTCAGAAACAGTGGCCTGTGTTTTTCAGATCTGGCGTTCCGAGATAACACTCGTCGACGGCAATGCAAAATCTTTTGCAACTCGTGATTGGGAGCACCTACTCTATCCACCACACAGTCCTGATCTCGTACCTAGTAACTTTCATCTGTTTCTGGCTTTGAAGAAGAATCTCGCCGGAAAGCGCTTTGGAAGCAAACCTGAAGTCAAACAAGCTGTAAACGCTTCTTCCGTATACAAAGTCCTCAGTTTTTCCTGGAGGGCTTTTTGAAGCTTATCAAGCAGTTTGACAAATGCTTCGATGTACTTGGTACTTATGTGGAAAAATAAAGAGTTATGTCTTATCTTTTATGTCTCATTCTATGTTTTGACTTTCATACGCAACTCTAACCACAGCCGACAGGAGAAACTCATTTTCCGACTCACCCTCCTACAAACTTTTGCATTGTTCTGCTATCTCTAAAACTATTCCAAAGTCTTTGGAGTGCAATACAGTGACCTTGACACTGTTTGTGAAGGGGATTTACTTATTTCAAAGAAGAATTTACTTGGTTATGCCTTTTCTTTTCCCTATCACACTGTATAACTTTATGCACCTTTGTGAAAAATGGTGGCACTAGGGAGTGAATCATACAATTTTTCCTGCACAGTTAAAAGTTTAAATAAATAGTAAATTAGTAAAATTTATAGTAAATTACATGTCATTTTTTTTTTCTCATTTTTGCTTCAAAACTAAGAACAATTCTTTAAGATTGTAGAATTGTTATAATTCATTTTCAAGTTTTTTGTTTTATGTTATGTCTGTATTACTGACGTATTTCTTTTTTTCTTATTTTACTGTAGGTAATACTGAAAATAAACAAGACTTCAAATGGATTTATTTATCCATCCCATTCTCTCCCTTCGTGAATTTTCTTTGCTGAAAATAGCAACTATTCTTTGTAATGATCCTGACATCAAGAACTTTGTGAAAAGGCATGGAAATGACTCTTTCGTGTTCCCAGGTAAAGAGGCCCTAATGTTTATGGACAGGAATGGAGAGAGAGTTGGACAGAGCTGGAGACGGAAAGAATTTCTGGCTGATGGGCCAGAAATAGAGAGTCTCAAATTTGCATCACAATTTCATAAACCTAATCCAATGAACGCAAAATTTGTCTCTACAGAGGAAAGAAGTGGTATTCTGCCTTTTCGAAAATGGGAAGAACTGGTGGAACAGAAATTATCATTGTTCTTATTACCAAAGAATTTACAATCAGAACTATTGGAGATGGTTCGCACAGTAACTATTGAAATTGACCGGTGGATCAAAGACCTTTCTCTGATTTTAAGCGAACCCTTGGAAATAGCACACAGTGGCTTGTGCTACTTCCAGTGGACATCACTCGGGAGAATCAATCGACAAGAAACGGCTAGAAATATAATAATGAATGTGAGATCATATAAGTCGGATCTTTGCATTCTAGCTGAACATTATGATTTGAAGGATGATATGGGCATAGAAAAAGATACGATAACGAAAGAACTTGCTAAATATTTGAACTTCAATAGAATGGTATTATATCGCAAATATTGGACTACTGCTGCTGGAGAAAATGACCGTTATAGTGATCCACAAGGTTCCTTTAAACGTTCTTTACTCTCATATCTTAATGGTCACTGCTTGCAATATCCAGATTTGTTGTTAGGGCTTTCACAATTAACTGACCCTGAAAGATCTGAATTCTATAAAAAAGGTAGTTTTCTTCTTTTACTTTTTTTTTTAGATTGGCCCTTACAAAGGCAGTTCTTAAAAGCTTCTGAATTATTGTTACCGTTTCTTAAGACAAATGAGTTTCATGCTATTTTAAGAATAATATTGTACGACCGAATTTTGTTAGGCCGAAAAGATTTTAAGTACATTGGCCTCCTTAAAGAATTTTGGCATCAAAGCTCATCTGAGTTGAAGGAATTCATTGAGGATAAATCCATATATGAACCACTCATGTTCACAGTCAACTACCCTAATGAAGAGACTTTTCCAAATGAAAAGCTTTTCGAAAGTAACTTCAATAATCGTTTGACATTTCAATATCAAGGAGTAAAATATTCTTTATTCAGAACAGATCGCATTTATCGAAATTACAGGTATAATTTTTTTGAATTAACTCGCCCAAGATATATAGAAGAGGTTTCATACATTAGTCAAAAAAGAAAACATGAGGACCTAAACCCTGATCAGCCAGGCAAAGTAAGCTACTAACACTTTTCAGCTTGCTATTATCATAATTTTACCCCTGCATTGTACATTTCGCAACATATTTATACGCTGACTATTATCTCGCCTACAGCTCTTATTTATCATTTTTTTCTCATAATGACTCTAAAGTAATTAGACATATGTTCCCGAACCATAGTACTCATGTCTAGAAAACTATTTGTATTTATAAAATTTGATGTGTGTATTTAATTCCTGTATCACATTGTTAATAAGTGTTTTTTTAGAAAAAGCAATCTCTTCTGACCATTTTATTCACATTCGATGCTCTACACTCAATCATTGTTGATGTGCTGTTCATCACTGTCTCATAATGACTGGAAAATAATTAGACATATGCTCCCGAACCATTGTACTCATATCTAGAAAAAACTTGGTTGTTAACTTTTGAAAGAGTAATAATTCTTTTTAAAAATATAATTTAAAAGATAAGCTATTTCACTGAATGTTTTTATAAAAGAATCGTTGTCATAAAGTCTTCACTTTCTTGTATATAAACTTATGCATCCTTTTAAAGTTACCCAAGTGTATGAATTTTCTTAAAGCAAGTTGATTTTGAAAAGAGTGGCTTTTCCTCTGAATAATTTTCATATCACATTACTGAGAAAATTTTCTTTTTGTTATTTTAAAAATATTTCAATATCATGTGTTGTATATAAAATTTAAAATGTTGCTTATGCATTATTTTAAGAATTTACTTGAAATGTTGTTCATATGTTATTTCAAATATCCCTTGTAACTTAGACCACTTAATATTTCACACATTTCAAAATGTATTATATATGTTTTTATGACATTTGATGTATTTCATTTCTGTGTAGAAAGTCATTGTTAATAAATGTATTTTAGAGAAAGCAATCTACTTTCTTGTAGATAAACATTTGTGTCCTTTTAAAGTTACCTAAGTGTATATAAATTTTCTTAAAGCAAGTTGATTCCGAAAAGAGAAGAAAATTTATTCAGAGAAAAATCTAATCACACATTACTGAGAAAATTGTCTTCAAGTTATTTTAAACATATTTCAATATCATATGTTGTATAAAATTTGAAATACTGCTTATGCATTGTTTTAAGAATTTACTTGATATGTTGTTCATATGTTATTTAAAATATTCCTTTTAACATAGACCTCTGATGATTTCACACATTTCAAAAGACATTCAATGTATTTCATTTACATGTAGAATGTCATTGTTAATAAATATTTTTTAGAGAAAGCTATTTCTTCTGACCATTTTATTAACATTCGATGCTCTACCCTCAATCTTTGCTGATGTGCTGTATATTACTGTTGCAAATCATAAATGCCTAAAAAGGACCCCACTCTTTGTAGTTAACCCTTAGAAGCGCGGGAAAATAAATTCGCTGAATTTTTCAAAATAAAATTAATAAATGCTATGTATAGAACCTAAGAACAGAGAAAATACCTTTAAAAAAATTTACAGTACATTCTGCCCCTAAGGAGGAGTTGGTTTCATAGTAGTACCACCGCGCCCTTACGACATTATTCTCGGATGATATATTCACCATCCAAAAAAAAAAATTCGACCTCCCTTCAGTATAAATAAACGTAAATGAGATGAGAAAAAATTTCCATTCGAGAAAAACATCACCATTTCAATGTAAACAAAATCCCCTCCCCCAAAGCAATGGCAAAACCCCCATAAATTATTAGTTACTTCACTGCCTGAGTCAGAAAAAAAAAAGAGAAACAAGGGGAATATCTCTTACGCCAAGTGAGTGCTACAAGTAAGTTGACAGTTTTCATGTTTCTGAACTCAAGCGTGGTATCCCTATGAAACCACCACTTAGATGACTTATTATGAGGGAAGTTCTTTTATAGTTTATCATTCTAAAAATTAGTTATGATAAGGAACAGCATATGCAGCAAAAAAATGTACATAACTTACTTTAAATAGTGTTATCTGTTTTTTATTTGCTAAATAAACTTTTTTGAAAGTGTTCAAAAAGGTTTTAAAACGATGCATTTTTCTCACAGAAAGAAGAGTTTTTTGTAAAGTGCTGACATCTAGTATCTTCTATGAAAGATAAAAGATATCAGTAGGACCATTGGTTTCATTCAAATACCACTGCGCGTTTAGAGGTATTTTTTAGAAAATGGTGGTTTCGGAGAGATACCACCGCGCGTTAAAGGGTTAAAATACAAAAATTAATTCGTTCTTTTGTGGTATTTTTAATTTTTTTTCTTTTATATATTTTCTACAGTTATACTCATATGCAAGGCCGGATTAAATTTTACTTTTTGAAATGAAGCACATATATATATTGTGGTGACTATCACAGAAACGAATTAATTTTATCTGGAAAGAAATAACCAATAATTTATGACTTGGATTTTGGGTAGAAAAGAGAGGACAAAAGAACGAGTTGGGAAGAAAGTATTAGCTGTAATGTGGTTTAGAGAAATTTAGGAGTAAAGTGTATCCATCTCTCTCTCTATATATTTTATTTTCTCACAACATTGCATTACCCTACTATTTTACTATTTAGTTAATTTATTACTTTCTGGAATATACTTCATGACCCCGTTTTTGAAATTACTATATTTTTTAAGTTGTCTTCTATGATTATTTCCTTTCTGTTATGCATTTTGCTTTTTTATTACTTAAATACTTGGCTTTATATCTAAGAGGCCGAAAAGCAATATTCATATTTTTCGACATTTTATTCTCAAAAAATTAAATTTTCATTAAGGTATCCGACTACGTTTGGAATCGTGATTTTAAAGAAGAGCATAAATGGATAACTTTCATGATATTTAGTGTCACTTAGATTAGAATACATCTATAAAACTGTTTTAAGGACATTTTGACAAAAATGTCCTTAAATACAATATTTTGGCAAAAACATAACTTAGAATAACCTTTTTCAAAATGTTCTCCTTTTATAAAAAATGCTTCTAAAATTACAATATTTCGCGCGCTTATATAAAGTAAAGACTTCTCTAGAGAGACTGAACTATTTTCTTTTTTTTTGAAAAATTCACATTATTTTCAGAGTTACAACCAATTGAAATAATTATCGGCGTTTTATTAAAATTTCTCCCCTCTATTGTTGTAAAATATGGATAAACCCACTTCTGAGTTATATATTTCAAAAATTTTAATTGAGCTTCTGTGCAGAGGTCTGAGCTATATACAGGCAAAATATTATAATAGAAGCATTTTTTACAAAAGGAGAACATTTTGAAAATGGGTCATTCTATGTTCATTTTTTTGTCAAAATATTGTACTTAAATAATTTTTTACTGAAATACTATTCTTAAAACAATTTTATATGCATTTTTTAATCTAAGTGATACTAAATATTATCCATTTATACGCTTTTGCAAAATTACGGTTCCGAACGTAGTCGGATACATTAAGAGGTTTTTTTTTATGGGCTCTTTATATGCAATTCCTGTAATTTTTTGAGAATTTTACTACTGCCTTTTGAAATTCTTAAATATTGGAAAACTGTTCAGACATATTTAGCATAAATATCGTTGTTCTCCATGGAATTTTAATAACATTTTCCAATGTTTATATATATAAAACAGTTTATTTTAAAATGCAGATGTGTCACAATATTAAAATATTGCCATATTTTATTTTATAATGCCATTGAAATAATACAAAAATTGAAACTCTTAATCCTTCAATCTAGAGACACATACATATTTTATGCAGGTCGAAAATTAATTTTGAAAATGCTTTGTAAGTTATGGATGCTTAAAATCGTTGTCAGGTCAAGAACAGCACAGCCTGGAATGGACAGCCAAGGTACACCATGGGCTGTCGTGCCATTGAGGAAGAAAGAAAAATCGTAGCAAATAGCTAGTGATGAAAATTATAAATCGCATAGCATGTACAGATAATTGTTATATTCTAAAAATCTCTACGAAATTTTGCATTGATATCACAAAAATTATTCTTCGATTTTGAAGCAAAAATTTGCACCGTGCTATAAATAACCAAATTTCGAAAGAAAACAGAAAAAACGGAAACAATTTTTTAAAAATTATTTTGTTCACGTCTTCGAAATTCACAACAGCTAAAGAACAATAAAAGCAATGTAATGCATAGCCCTTGTTCTCGCAAGAATCTTGGGAATTATAAGATCGCCTTTTTAGATTCTCTTACCTGTTTCGGATAAAAAGGACAAAGCAGCAAATAATTCTTGTATATATTGTGTATACAATTTGCGTTTTTGTGAATTGTATTAGTATTCTGCATAATATAATGATTCGCGAGAGCAAGTCACTAAGTATATTAAAGAAAAAAAGTGTGTGTGCTTATGACCACACAATAGAAGTGATAACTGCAGATTTTGTAATATAAATATATATATATTTGTAATTTTGTCCTATAAAATTATTCATATGTCTGTACTCATAAAGAAATATTTTTGTGCGAAATATGCAATCATGTTTGTGAATTAATTGTATTCTAAGAAGGAAACAATAGGTTTATGGTAGCTGAAATGGTTTATAAGTACTTTAGATTCAAAATTTTATTTAAATATCCATGAAAAAACTCCGTCAAGCGTTGTTCCGAACTTCTTTTTTGCTTTCATTTTTGGGTTATTTACATAATTAAAATTTAATTTTTATTTTAAAAATCAGCTAAAGGTTTAGTTTTTCTTTTGAAAAATGTGCTTCAAAAAAATTCCCCCTTAAAATCATATTGTTTTTTTATAAAAACCGATCCGGCTTTGTGAATTTTTTGGTTGTAATTTAACAATATTCAATTTTTTCCTGAAATTTAAAGTAAGCAAAAAGGGGTAGAAAGAAGGTAGTTGATTGGCAAAAAGGAATCTGGTCAAAACCTTTTAAAAAGGTTTATTTAATCAGAAGAATTATTCCATAATTCCGTTTATACTAGCTCTTTTTTCATTGTATGGGAGTTTTCACAAAAACAGTTGAACCTGTTTTTGTGCGTAGATAGAACCGCATAAAAAATCCCCAAAAAAAAATTCAAAAAAATTTCATAAATTTTTACATATAACAAACTAATTCATAGAAATACTTCAAAAAACTTTCGCATAAAAAAAGTCGCATTTATAAAATATGTCAATTATTTACGAAATTTATTTAAGAGTACTTCCATAACAAAATAAATAATTAAATATTACACATGGAAACATTTTAAAAACATAATTTCTCATTGTATATACGGATAAGTCTTTAAAATGTACATGCATTATTCATCGCTACTCATCGTAATCCAAAGTCCTGTAATGAATAAGTTTAAATCGCTTCCGTCATTTGTAGGTGCAATTTCAATTGAGTTATTTTTTTGCAACATATAGTAAGAGATAAGTTTTTGTAACGAAGGACGGGTGGTCACACACACACACAGTTGCTTGTAAATGTCCGATAACCAGCTATACATGATTGAAGCCCTTTTTGGAATTTTATACTCCTTTCTTAACTGGTATCTATTTTAAGAAAATGCCTTTCCAATTTGTTGGAAAACTGGATCCCTGCATAATTTTATCCGCTCTCAAAGAATCTGGCATCTGGTCCGTCTTCATAATTTATCAAATTATTGATAATGTCACTGTCATTGAAAGTTTCGTCTTCAATCAACCGCGAGCTGCTAGAGCGTTGAGAGAAAGCAACTTAATGCACATTGTCGGGAGACTGTTTATAACAAATGAACAGAGCGTCTTAAAGTGTCTACATTTCAGTGGCGTAACGTACACCCCGCTTCACGGGGCAGGACTCTAGGGACCCAAGGCCTGACTTACGCTAAATACGTATTTACCAATTTATAAAATATTAAAGCAAAACCTGACTTCTAGTGGGGGAGGGTCCTAACATTCTCCGTTATACCACTGGTAAATAGATAGAAACATTATATTGGAACCAGGGCCATTGAGTCGGGGGAGGGGGCAGGACTCTAGGAGCCCAAGGCTTGACTAACGCTAAATAAAATTTTCCCCAATTTAAAAAAATATTAAAGGAAAAAACCAGACTTTCAGGGTGCCCTTTATCCAACCCCACTAGTAAATATATAGAAAGATTACAGTGGCCCCAAAAACCATCGAAATTCATACCCGCAAAAAAAATATCGAAAAAAAATAAAAAGAAATCGCACAAAACAGGTTCGACTGTATACCCGGGTGTTGTTTCTAGGAAAAGTCTTCTTAATTTTGTATTTTGTGTTCTTGTATTTAAATTATTTAATGTAACTTTTTCTTATAATACCTGTATACTTAATTTTGTTTTTTTAAATTTTTAACTATTTTAATTTTCTTTTTAGACTCAAAGTATATTTAAGTAATGTGATTAATAGAACTGTTTGTTCATTGCTATTCTGATTCACTTAAAAAAATAGATTAATCTTAAATTTACTGCTATATTGCTAATGATAATTATACTATTGACTCTTAGTTCTATAAAAATTCATCCATTTTCTACATTTTGTCTAATTTTATTGTAGGATTTCTCTCTCTCTGTCTCTCTCTCTCTCTAAGCCTATTTTTTAAAAAATACATGTTTCATGAACACATTTCTGTATATCGTAAGTTAACGTACATAAATGGCATTTACATGTGAATAATTATTACAAACTGATTTAAAATAGTAATAATGGAGAAAAGGTGATTAATACTTTATCAACAAGATAGAAATTTGCATTTTATAAGCAGATGTAATAAATGAACTTATGAAACTGAAGATATATGAGCCATTTTGTTTTGGAAGTGGTACAAGTCACTTAAAAAATCAAGTTAATGTTAGCATGAATTACAATTTAGCAGTATTTTTTCATTTAAAAAATGTTAATTTTGTTGAGAACTATTGAGATTTTGTTCGAGAAAAGTTTTGCTAGTTAATTAATCAATATTTTCAAACATATTGAAGTGCAAACCCTTAAATATCTCGTTAAAAAAAGTGGCTTATCCTATTTAAAAAAAATGAATATAAATAAACCAACTTATGCAATATTAATGAACAAATTTTTCCAAGAGCATTTTTTTTAAAATTGCCAAATATGGTGAATTGTATTCGTTATAGTCACACTCTTCTAGAGTAACTCGGTACAGGTTGTGATTTGGTCATCGTACCCTTCCCAGTGTTGCCAACTGAAGGTGGCACGGAGTTTTTTTTCCCCGGAACATTACTTTAACGGCGTTTTGGTAAGGGGAAAAAACTACCGCTTTTCAGAGTGGCGGGGGGGGTCCCCTGTTTTTGGCGGTGTGGGGTCTTGGACAACACTTTGTACGACCAAATTTCTCAGCAAAACAGCCGAAGGAGCGTCACATACCCGAGCGTGACGTTCATTCAAGTGCACTCTCCAGCAAATCGCGCCAATAGTAGTTATCACTTCAAACAAAGAAACCAAGATATTTACTTGAAAAGCATATATTTTTCTTCACATAATTGCCACTATCAAAGATATATTTATCATTTCTCTTTATGAATTTTCCAGTAGCCCTCAAGTAGAGTCAATGTGCGACTTTATTCACAATTAGTCCATTTTTCAATACCTGTTGCATAAAAGTCGTGAGCTTCTGTCTCGTCTTCATACATATGTCATGTTCAGTATTTGCACTACACACGAAACACTTTTTGCCCAGGGCTATTTTAAATAGACCAAACAGTTGATGATTGCTTGAGAATCCATCACGCTGCCACCATTATCTTATCAACTGACAGAATGACTTTCATTTTGTGTTCTAAAGATGGGGAAAGATGTTCCATATGATTGAAACTTGTCATACAAAAGTTACATGGGCAGGTCCATTTGAATTTGTGTGTTCATGGGTCAATTATCTCGACCGACAATAAGCAAAGTTTTCGAAAATGCAAATGATCATGCATGATGATGTAAGGCAGTAGTCTTTCAACTTTAACTAGTCACGTAACTCTAAGAACTGAGGCGCGTTTCGGGGATGAATATATCTTAATATATATAAAATAGATCAATGTGTTGTAGGCATAAAATTATTGCTTTTTTTATTAAAATATTTTAAAATGAAATTAATTTACTTTACTTATTAATATCAATACTGTGCTACAGTTGTGACCTTTGCATTATAATTAGTGACTGATGTATGTGCTTCCCTTCGGTTTCTACAAGGGACTGTGATGAAACGCATCCCTCCACCCCACAGTGGGCAGTTATCCCGATCTGACTCTCGGAAATTATTTAATGGCCTTAAAGTCTCCATAATTATTAATAATCAAAAATCATAGTAATTAATGTAAATTGGGCATTCTTTTCTGTTTTTCACTAAGAAATAAGGTTAATAGAGTCTTAACAAATTTATGTCGAGTTTGAATTTGATCAAGAATAAATGATTGCTAAGTGGAACAAGATTTTGAAAAGGGATCTAAGGATATTGACAAAAGCAGTAATTTCACACTTGCGAAAATATATACAACAAATAGTGTGGCAAGTTCAAAAAATTAAATTTTGGCAGATTAAACAAATACACTGGTGTGCAAAACTTAAGCAACAATGTAAAAATTTAGCAGATAGCCATGAAATTGCAGAAAAGGAGGTCTGGAGATCATTAGAGGGAACACGTAAGTCAGTAGAAACGTCATGCGTATGCAAATATCAGGAACAAAACGTCAGAAGCGATGTGAGCGTACGCAAAACGCGTGATGTCGGCGCGCGCTGCTCAACAGTAGAATGAAATGAAGGACGGAGACGCAATTCACCATATTCTCTGCAAGTGCCAGTGAGTCAATTCGTGAAATATGGCTAGAAGAAATCATCTGGATGACTTCACACGTCGAAGAATGATCGGAAAGCTGGAGGAGGGGCGTACTGTCACCAGTGTAGCAGCAGAGTTCGGAATCAACAAAAGTGTCGTTTCGCGTTTGGAAAGCGTTCCAAATCACAGGTACAGCTGTTAGAAAGGTTGGTGGCCGCCCGAGGACGACAACTGCAGGGGATGACCGATATATCATCCTGCAGGCGAAAAAAGTTCGACAGTAGTCAGCAAGCGCCATTGCTCAGAAACTCTGTACAGCAACAGGTCGACAAGTGTAGCGGTTTACTGTGGCCAGACGCCTTCACAAAGGGGTCCTGTTCACCCGCCGTCCTGAACGCTGCTTCCCATTGAAAGATGGCCACCGAAGCCACCGTTTACAGTGGGACAGAGAGCACAAAAACTGGACAACTGATCAATGGAGTCGTGTTCTCTTTACGGATGAGAGTCGGTTCAGTACCAGAAGCGATTTTCAACGTGTTGTGATTTGGAGTGAGATCGGGACCCGGTTTTATCCCAGTAACATCAAGGAAAGACATCGTTACGGTGGTCCTGGAGTTCTTGTTTGGGTTGGCATTATGCTGAACGGCGGAACTGAGCTTCCCATTTTCGACAGAGGGTCTGTAACCGGGGATCGCTATTGTGAGGAGGTACTTCTTCCCCATCTGCATCTTTTCCGAGGTGCCATTGGCCCAGACTTCATCTTTATGGATGACAATGCACTGCCACATCGCACTCTTGCTGTTGAGGAGCTGCTGGAAAGTGAAGATATCACTCGAATGGATTGGCCAGCGTGCTCCCCAGATTTAAATCCCATCGAACATGTGTGGGATGCTTTGGGGAGACGTATTGCCACACGCTCACAACATCCGGAGTACAACCAACAACTCAAACAGATGTTGATTGAGGAATGGGCACTCCTACCTCAAGAAATGTTGCACCAGCTGGTTCTGAGTATGCGGAGACGGTGCAAAGCAACCATTGTAGTAAGGGAGGGCATATACCATATTAAGGAACATCTGCTTGTTGTTCTTCCTGTTGGATAGACAATCATGAGTCACGATACTATGCGTTCAATAAAGCTTGTTTTTTTTTGATTATACCGTATGCGTTGTATTTTTTTTCAGCGCCGATGCTTTCGTCATCCCGTACATAATACTCCCCCTTTTCAAATTTCATGTCTTCAGATGATTTTTCGTGAAGTTATGGCAATAAACCCTTTTTCTTGTTTTGCACACCAGTGTACAAAAAATAACATTGTACATATACAATACAGGATAATAGGTAATGTTGGGTGCACATATATTTAACAATTTTTAAAAATTTTAAATTTTTTTAAAAAAATTTAAAAATTTTTAAAAAATTTATTTTTTTTGTGTTAGTTAATTTTTTAAAAAATTTTTTGAAATTTTTTTTAGGATACATTTGAATAGTAGTAAGCCTTTTGTTTGGAACTGTTTTGCCTGATTTCATCGAAATATTGAGCTTTGTTTTTGATAGCTTTTTAGCATTTAAGTTTAATATAGCTAGCTATAACTAGCAATGCATCCTTGTGGTTCAGTCTGGTTAAAAAGAATTAAAAAAAAGAAAGGACATATTCCTAATATGTTTAACTGCTTGCACTTGAGGTATGACTTTTTATAAAAAAAAATATTTGTAAATATACATAAACAAATCTTCTAGCAGATTGGATTTGTTATACTTGAAGTATTACGGTTAGTTTTTTCCCCTATCTTAAGAGCTTAAAATTATTTACATTTGTCTCCATAGTAGAAACCTCAGAATTGAAAATTTTAAATGTTTACTTTCTAGAGTCCTCGAAGGTAAAGGGTTAATTTAGTAATTGTCTAGTTTACCTACTCTAGAATACACACACAACAAATAATTGTCCATGTGAGGAACAATTTGTGTCTAAATGTAAGCCACTCAGTTTGAAAGATAGGCCCTGAACTTTGTTGATAATGACTGCAAATGCCAATCGAAATGTGGATTGCAAAACCTTCAAACATTATCAACGCATTGTTATAGATTTCTGCTATGGAATCCATGTTCATTTATGAAATTTCTTTGCGTATTCAACAAAAAAATATCTTTAGCCATGTGTAATTTATATTTCTATCCTAATTCTGTTGTAGATGAAGAAAAGCAGGTACATTCAAAATATGCTGGCAAACAATACACAAATTTGATTTGGTTGCGACATGTTGCTCATGTCATTAATGATACATCCCAGTATTAGTAGCATTTTGAAGAAAGGTAGTCACCTTAATTATTTTGTGCTACATTGTTTTGGTATTATCTTTTACTATGGTGCTGATTTTAAGTGAGTAGATATTTTTTCATAGTTTTTCATTTAGTTTTTTCAACTGTTTTTCTTATTTTACAGTGCAATCGATGGAGATTGAGCTCTGACAATTTTCAATTTAATTCTAATTATATAGTTAAATTGGCTCTTCACGTTTTCAAGCACGGCATTTGCATTCTGCAGCATCAGATCGTTCTCAACGAAAGGTACACAGTAGGCTGCGAATGACTGAAAGATGTCAACGAGAAACAGCATATGAGTGTAAAAAACGTCTTCGTGCTAGGCAGTCACATGATTACAATTACCTTGCATTGAGGTACAATCCAGCTGAGGATTATATTTTGAGCCGGCATGTTCTCATTGGCACAATGACTGAAGTATGTCCTTGTTGAAAGGCTCTGAAATCTATTGGAGAAACAAAAGAAATATGTTGTGCCACTTAAGAAATTAAACTGTCTCAACTTGGAGAATAACTAGAGGCGTTAAAAACTTTGTTTGCCTGATATACTGCGGAATCAAAGAATCTCCTACCTAACATCAGGAAATCGAATTCATGTTTCCAAATGGCATTGTTTGGAGCAGAAATTGTAACAACTCACTTCCTGCCACCTTCCAAAATGAAAAGACAAATTTATCATAAAGCTGGCTCCCTGCTTTCATTCACAGACGGTTGCATACATTTCTACAAGTGTGCTTTATTGGTGATAACAAGGATGAATTGAATGCACGCTGTGGAATTTCTACTGGCATAAAAAGGTCGATTATTTTTTAACTTCAAGTGCCTTTTCACCGAAAAAAAAAACAATTTAGTGCGTTGAGGCCTTCCATTATGGGAGACAACGTAAATAATTTTAGGTTCATAACATATGGAGAAAACAAACTGTAATAATCCCAAGTATTCCATTGACAACAATAAATGAAATCTATGTTCTGTTTGTGTATATTTAAACATAATTTTTATACCGTTATATAATATTTCTTACCGTTAATCTTATTAGCGTAGAGTTTTCCAACAATCCTATAGAAATCTTTTTTCTGCAGCTGACACGTAATTCGAAACTTCGCGCAGATGTTGCAAAAGTTATACTGGTTCCGTTAGATTTTAAGATACATTATATTGGCTTTGTTCTGCCTCGGCTGAAAATATACAACACGTGTACGGGTCAGTAGTGTCCCACAATATCGTTATATAAGAGCGTAAGGAATTAGCAGAAATTCAAGTGGGCTATCTGCAACTGAAATTGAGCTTGTTTAACCACATCATCCAAACAGTTCGTTCGTTTATCCACGTAATGTCCTATGATTTTTTAATTTGGTGCATTCGTCATGCTAGAAACTCCAATGGAAGGGTGTCTCATTCATTAATATTATGTCTTAAGAGCTGCTTCGTGACAGCTTATAGGGATGGTTGCTCAACACTTGTTGTGGTGGAAGCGTTCATTTATATTATTATTCCATTTGTTTCATCTGGATGTCTTATACTGTTCTATTTATTGAATTTATTTTCTCAATGCATCGCTCCATTAGTGTGCTGCGAAAAGGAGAAGAAAAGCATGGCTCTGCGATGAAACATCCATGTTATGTTATTTTTCTCAGGACGTAGAGTTTCATTGCGCTTACCATCTGATGAGAGACGCAAAAACTCTATTTTTGGAGTTCACTACACATCTTTTGTTGCCCATAAGAAAAAAATTATTAATAATAATAATAAAAAACTTTTAAATAATCTCAAAATAATACATAATTTACTAAATAAAAATTGAAAAATATAAATAATTAAAATTATATTTAAATAAAACTAAAAGAGAATAATGGCATTGTGTGATATGGCATCTTGCCTATAAAATTTGTAGTTTAAAAAAAAAGGCTTTTAAAAAATTTTCAAGAATAATTTCAAATTTCCGTTTGAATGGTGAAGGATACTTATTTAACGTCGCACTAAAAAACAACACGAAAATACGGGAAAAACGAACATGGTATTGTTGGTATTATTGACCCTCGATTTATCTGACAGATAACTGTTTTTTAAAAAAATAACAAAAACTGCATTCGTATTTTTAAATAAATTTTTAAGAGTTATAATGAGAAGGAAAAAAACTGCAATATTTTAGTCAATTTATTCAATATCTTTCTACTATGAATGTTTTGCTGTGTGGAAGTAGGAAGAAAATAAAACTAAACCCTCTCGGGATCGTCCTTTTTCATAAAACTGTATGCAAGATAACTTTCTAATCTTATCATTTACTGAAATATTTAAATGTTGAAAAAAATTCTAAAAAGCAAATAAATTTAGTCAAAAAAGTAGTAAATTATATGGACAATGTATTAAACACACAAAATCCAAATATAGTTAGTCAGTGGTCAAGGTAAGGATTTTGGTGACTGTCATGTCTCAGGGGGTTCTGGGGTTCGAAACCCCAAATTGATTTTTCCCCATTGATTATAATTCTAAGTATATAATCGTAAAATTTAAAAGTATTTTTTTAAGTTAATTTTATTAAGAATTTTTTATTCAATAATTAGTTTCTACTGTGTTTTCTTCCCAACAATCGACAAAATCAAAAGAAGCATGTTACAAGAATGGTGAACTTTTGACCCCGGACCCCCTTGAAAAATTCCTGTGTGCGCTACTGTGTACAGCTATTCCATTTTATACTTATATATTTAGAATTCGTAAATTAAAAAAAAAATATCAACTATAAAGAAGACGAGGAAAATCATATTTTAAGAAAGAACATTATATATATAAAAAGGAAATATATTTTTGAGTGTACTATAAATCCCTGATATTTTAACTTTGATGACATTAAGAACATTCTAAGTTTGTTGTAAAATTTCCATTTGAAGTGTATTTTTTAAGTTTTTACGTAAAAAGCTATGATTTCATTTCAGATCTTTTTTCATGTAGAGGAAGAATAACTGCGCAACACTCATTTTCGAACGTTCATTTACGTCATTGCTTCTGATGTAGTCAGAAATGCGAAGTCCTGGTAAATGACTCGCAGTTTTGAATCTAACTAGCTTCATTTAGCGATCTTAGTTATTTTCGACAACTCTAACATATTTACGGTTAACTAGATCGTCAGTCAAAAGAAGAAAACCAGTTTTTTTCACAGAAGAAAAATCATTCTCTAAATCTGGTGCAGGTTAGAAAATTTCGACAGGGCTCTCAAAGCTCGGTTACATTTAATCGCGATTACTGCAGTAAGCGTAGTCAAGGGGTCCATTTTTACCAATTAGGTTGCAAACTCGCAGTTGAGTAACTGGAGTTAAAAAAAATAGTGATGTTATGGTCGTGTTCGGAGTGACGCTGACGTCCGGAGTGTAAATTCTGATATCACTGAAGATCCACCTTGTAGAGTGTATTAATATTTTCGTGAATTAATTATAAGAAATTTGGAATTATATTTATTTTATTATTATTATTATTTTAAGCACATTGCAATCTGGCCTTCATCTTACCTGAAGCGAATTTACTAATTCTACTAATTTCTCGGTTACTTATAACCTCAGGTTCATAACTTGGTTCAGCTGCGGTGAATACTGCGATTAGTCATCCACAAATGAAGATTTTCCGAATTAATCTCTAGCACATTCAAAATATTGATCCCTGATTCATTATAAATTTCAGAGATATTTTGGATAAATCAACGACAAATTAACTGATATTTCGAGCTTTTTTTCTCAAAATATTTTAATGTCCAATAATTTAAAAGATGCGCTGTTATCATTCAGAAGAAGGTGCGTTCTTCTGCGTAATTTACGCAGTCAAAATTGTGAAGCTCTAGTAGTTGACTCATATTTCTGAATGTAATTAACTTCATTCAGCGATCTCAGCAGATTCCGAAAACTTTTCGCCCCATCGTACATGAAGCTTCGTGCGAAATAATCTGAAAAGCACATTCTAAAATTTCATTCGTAATCAACTACAGCTTTCAGATATTTTATATACATGAATGACAAACTGATATTGAAAGCTTTTTTTCTTCTCAAAATATTTTGATGTTCAATAATTTAAAAGATGTGTTAATATATCTATTTCAATTTACAAGCAACCAATCATTCATTCAGAACAACGCGCATTCTTCTGCACAAATTATCGCATTACGTTAAGGAGAGGACAAAATTTAAAGTTGCTCTCTCTTTCAGCGCATTCATTTAGCACATTAAAAAAAAACTAGGTTGTTTCTCATTAGTGAGTGTATAATACTGGTTTTTTTTTCTGGGTTGCTTAATTTGGCACTTTAGCGCCTTTCTATACCTTAGTAATTCTGTGAAATATTAAAAAATTATACACGCCTTTGCCTCTATATTTGGAATGTTTCCTGATTGTTTTCAATCTGTCATTTCCTCCGTTTTTGAAGAAGAAGCTTTTAATCCACTGGACCTCATTAAGCATTTAATTTCGTCATAAAAATAAAACACAATTTGAATTTTTTTTTTTTTTGACAAAAAATCTAAATATCTCTTATGGATCTAATTACGTAGAAGAAACATTTGTTAAATTTGTGTTAAGTGAATGAGATACTAAATGACATAAATAAAAACAATTATTCATATTATTTTTTAATTTTGCATTTATTTCTATTGATGATATGTAAGAAAAGATTATATAATTCAAGTTAAATCCTTATGTGTAAAATATATAAAGTAGGTTATTAATTACGGAATAATGAAAGATATATATATATATATATATTGGTAATATTTATAAGTATTTTAAAAGAAATAAAACCATACTTCATCATCATATAAAATCATCAAATTCAAATCTTTACCTGTAGTATGTAACAAATACGTAATTATTAATACAGTTCCCCCCTATTATATAGAGAATTTGTTTTGATAAGTATATACTAGACTTTCTTTTTCACAATTTAAACTAATTTGTCGAAATTTCCTGATTTATTTTAACTGTAGAATTAAATATGAGTTCTTTTAGTTTTTATGAATTAAATTTCATCAATAAATCCTTGCTCTTAGATTTGTAACAATTTCCTTTGGTTTTGTAAAATAAAGTACAGTGAGAGATTCATCACTGTTACAAAAACGTTTACTAAATCTTTTTTTGTGCATGAGGCTTTAATGTTGACAATTGTGGAATGTTTGCGACGCAATTAATAAAAAACAAAGAAGAATTGTGTTGTAAAATCAAGCTTTTGTTTAATTTAAGAAAAAAAGTAATAGTACACAGATAATAGATATTTTATTTTCTCTCCTCCTCGCGTTTAATAACCAAGAAATATGGTTAAAATTTTTAAAAAAGCATTCATTCCATTAACACATATTACATGCAAAAGTTAATCAATTATGTATTTTCTTCGTTCAATTACACATTCTAAATCAATGAATAAGTACTATTTATGACAGTTGGGGTCGGATTTAGATTATCGAATTACTGATAAATCCATGATCTGTGAGATACTATCTGTTCGATCGGAGCTGTAATACATTTACATACAAATGGGCTAAAATAACAATATCAAGTTGTGCCAAGTGAATGACATGAAGTAGTTCTCAGTTATTTATAAATCTATATATATATGTGTGTGCGTATGTACATATATTTGTTAACCTAATCGCAAGTAGTATACTTACTAAATAATTATATTTATTAGTATTATTACTTAGTTTATGAAAATTGAGCTGTAAATTATTTTTGGTTTTAATCAAGACACTCTTTTAAATTGTTACGTCTATATACCTATTTTCTCGTTTATATCTTGATTTAACTCATTGATCTGAAATACAAGATAATAGATTTTCATAAAATTTATTTTGTTATTTGTCATTAAACCAAAATGGGATTTCAAAAGATTAAAAGTATATAATGATGACTATTTATTCAATTCAATGGCTTTTTAAACATTTTGAATAAAATTTTATAAATGGGCAAGTTATTATAACTTAGCGTTCCTAATAATAGAAATTAATGATATTATCCATCAGAAGTTCATAATTTGATTCTTATTTTTTGAAAGCAACATCGGATCCGAATTCAAATTAAATTGTTTTTTGTTTTAATGAATATACGTTATTAAATTTAATCATGATATAAATATTTATGTTATATCACGGCTTGTTTTTAAACTTATTTTGTATTTCTAAATTGATTATGGTTGTATTATTATTGCTATTTATGATAAAATCATAAACTGATTCCAACACAATGAAAGCATGAAAACTAATGTTTATTTCATACTGTATTAATTATTCTAAGCAATTTGAAGCAGATTTGCAAATTAAAGAAATTTTTATCTTCCTTAAATCGCTGAGTTATAAAGTATTAGAAATTAATCTTGCTCTTTTTAAATTATGATATAACATCATTACGGGGAATTTTTTCCATTTCCGGAAGTTTACGGTAAATCCCGGGAACGTAATAGTTATTCCCGGAAGTACAACAAAGTTTCGAAAAATTGAAAAACAATTTGTTTTTAATTGAAATCAATAATAATTATATAAAATTAGGATACACATAAATTCCAAAAATTATACCCTATTATACATTTAGCAAAAAATAAAAATAAATAAATAAAAATTAATTATTCCTTTTTAAAGCGTGATTTGAGAAAATATAAGCAATCTATGCTTTTATCATTCAGCCTAATTCTTATTTTTGATATTCTTATTCTTCTTATTCTTAGCCTGATTCTTAGCTTTAACCATGCAGCTGAAAATGCTTTCTCAAATTCAGCTAATGTCTGAGGAATTCTTTCCACCCCCAGTTTCTTGTTTGAAGATCAATTTTCAACTATTTCTAAATCAATCTTGATTAAATTATTTTTTTAATGTTGCTACTAAGATATATACATAAATACTTCAAAATTTATTTGCTGCTGGAGTAACAATCACACGTTTGTTAAAAATATTAATTCTTGTATTTAAGAGATTTATTTGTGTCACTGCTTTCTTGTTTAAGAAATTACTATATTTCTGTTACATAAAAATAACTAAATGTTAATGCAAGAATCGCACGCAAAGTTTTGGTAAAAAACAAAAAGAAAAAAGAAAAGTTGTGTGATTTTTTAAAATTTTCTTCCCCAAACAGTTTGGGTGTGTGTGTGTATTCCCTTCTTCAAACAGTTGGTTCAATTAACTAGTTTATAAAAAAGAGAAGTATCCGATAAACAACTAAATACTTTAATTTAACAAAGCGAAGTTCGGCCGACAGACAGGAACTGATTGTTACAAATAAAACAATATATTTACTCTTTTCTACGACAAGTTGCAAACCATTCGTAATAGTTCTAAATTTAATAGGATTTTTATGAAATTTAGGAGTTAGCAAAACTATAAGGGAATTTAATATCCAAAATACGTAACATATATATATATATATATTCAGGGTTTCGAACCTTTATGGATCAATATGCCATTTTTTTTAAGAAATGTTTAATGAGGTATAGATGTGCCGTCAAATAACTTTGACTTGTGATTATTGGGAAAATAATAAAACTAAGTACTAACAACTCAAAACTATTTATTTCAAAAAATTACATTTTGCACCTTATAGTAGTAAATATTTTAGTTATGCATGTAATTCAAATTAAAGTAACATTAGTGTGGTTTCTGCTGATAATTAGATGAAAAATAATTTATATTAGGATTGCAAAATGTTACTTTTAGCAAGATGCATGCTAAATCGGAGTCATCTGTCAAACAGTTTCTAAGCGAGTTTTTAATGCTATTCATCTCTGAAAATAATGACTCGTAGGCATGGGTAGATGAAAATATGGTTAAAATTGAATGACCCAGCTTCTTCAAACAGTTAAATGTGTCTTAAATCGAATTCCATGTTTCCGAAATTTCATTAATAGCATTTTTACTTATATTGCTTGTTAATCTTTCTCTTTCAATAAATTCCAACTTTCTCCTTTTTTCAACAAATTTTTGAATCCATATTAAACTAGACTGGAAATTAATCGGTTGCATTTTAAAATTTTCAATTTCCGACCAATCGAATTGGGACACGTTCAGTTTATTAAATGAAATCACATCAGGGTACATAAAAAAACTTGAACCTTCCCGATAATTCTTTAAACTGAGAAAATCTTGCTGAAAACTGCGACCGATTACTCACGTTTGTTCGTAATACTTCATACTGAACTTTGTTATTTTGAATTAAGTTGCGAACCATTTTGATCAGTGGCGTGCCCAAAATATTTTATCGCGTGCCATCAATGGCACGCGTGCCAGTGGTTCACCATCCCTGATATATATACACACTCGAACCTCCATATTACGAACCTCTATATTGCGAATTTTTCTATATAGCGAACTTTTTCCTTGAACCAAGAACATTTTAAGATTTTCTTCGTAAAATAACTTCCCAACAGCGAACTGCATTTTCTATTGAACGAACTTTTTTTTCTTGTGATTCAACTTTTTTTCTCCCTATTTTTAAAGTATTTCTGGACACATTTCAAGTTTTATTCTTTCTTTTAACAAATTTTATGTTGGTCATAAATCTTGAACTGGTTTTATTAGATGCCTAACTCAGCGAGAGCAATAGAATTCTGAGCGTTTCATCCAAGAAGGGCAACCTTAAACCCCCATTGTCTAGATCACTGTTTCATCTTTGATATCTATTTCACTCTCAGTGGAGTTTTCTCGTGTCAAACGTGTCCTTGAGCTAGTCTCCGTTTATTTATAGTGTTGACCAATCGTACTGGTAGCTTCGTTTCTTGTAAGCTCGAAATGTCAAAACGTAAGTGTAACGTTTTTTATATATTGCAACAATCAATGGTTTTACCACATATTTTTCTCACTTTTATTATTCAGATAGATTCATTTGTGGATGATTAAATTCTTCTGTTATTATGAACTAAAATTAACACAATTTTCTGTATTTAATGTTAAACGAGAAGTAGTTGATCTTCACCAGATAAATCTGTGTGTGTTAACATTATACATTGCTCAATAGTTATTTAAAGAAAAAGAGAAAATTGAATTGATACCATTTTATGTTATTGCAAATAAACAATTTTCAAAGCCCCCCTCCCGTCCTACCCCGTAATATTAACAAAGCAAAAAAGTAAAAGATCGGTCTTTATGCTCTCTTTTCCGAGTCAGACAGAATTAAACTTTTTTGACAGTCAAATAAAAGAAAAGTTGGGAAGAACTCAGAATTTAAAGTTGATGCGATTTTCTTAAAAATGAATACTATTAAGATAAAATATATGTTTAAAATTTGGTGGCATGGCTTTTAGAAATAGAACGTCATTTTTTTCAGTCTCTAGAACATATTTCTATAAATAAATTACATTTTAATTATTTAAAATTAGAAATCTATGTACCAGATATAAAATCACGAAAGGAAAACCTTTAAAAATTGTTATCACTTTTCTTTTCGATGTGAACGTACTTCTTACATTTTTAAAGACTGAGTAATAGAAAGAAATTTTCCGTGTAGTGTTCGCAAATAATTAATCAAAAGTCTTAACATTGTAGCGAAATATATCCAGTGGCGTAGCTAGGTATCCAAAGGCCTTGATGCTAAAAAAATATGAGGGCCTTATCTTGGGTGGATATTATCAAGTAAAAAAGTAAAAATATATGAATATTTTAAATATACAAATCAATAATTTTTGTTTACTATCTTCTCTTTCTTGGCATTGTTTGTGCTTAAACCCATCACTGAGTCTTCTTATTAATCCCTGTTTTCCGTTTTATAATTTATGTAATACATTTCGTATGTGCTAGAGTAAAATGTAATGCTACGCTACAAATCCTCGTTGGGGAATCCCTGACTATTTATTTGGGCGGATCGACTCACCCACCAAACGACTTACAGCTACAAAATGGTCCACCGAGATAGACAGGAAAACACACACACAAAATATGCACGAAGAAGGAAATACAGTACAATATTATTAGAGTTACTTTTTTAAAAAAAAAAACAGCTTCTGTGCATAAAAAAGCAGAGGAATGGGGACAAAATTATGTTAGTCTATGGCAGATACTTGAAGATAGCTAATATTGAAACAGAGGAAACTAGCTTACAACGAATCACATTGTTATTAAAAATAGAATATAACCAAAAAGAAATTGCCTCTTGTGTAGGTTTCTTAAGATGTAATAATAAGTATAGTAAGATTTTTTTTTCATGGAGTTTTCAAGTAACAGCTTACATATTGGCGTAACGGAAAATGTTAGAGCCGCCCTGCAAACTCAAGTTGAGGGCCCCAAGCCCAAATACATACTTAGCGTCAGTCAAGCTTTGGGCACTTAGAGTCCCTCCCCCAATGCAGAGGGTGTATGTTACTCCACTGAGTTTATAAATAAGTGAAAAAACTAAAAATAATATAAACTTTTCAATAAGTAAAGTTCGCTAATACTTAACAAACAACGGAGAGAATTTAATGGAATTTCCTACAAGTTCAAAATTTCTTTCAACTGAATTGCCATGAAGACAGTTATGTTGCAACCTTCCCTATTTAAAATTGGGAGAAATTATCGCAAGTTTGAGCTTACTCAGTGGTCAGGATCCCCCTGAGCTTGAGGGGTTACGGTGCATGGCACCCTAGCCCATTGGAGCTACGCCACTGAATATATCCCTTTCATTTAAAACATTTTATAGGAGAAAAAGTAGTAATTTAAGGGACAAAAAATTTATAATTAAACTTTTCTACCATTTCAAACAAGTTTAAATAAGGGAATAGATATTAAATTCAGCATTTAGTTGCATATAAAAAGGGACCTCTTGATAGTATGTACAGTTCTTACAATTTAAATTTGTGAATTATTGAGCTTTTTTTTAGTCATAAAAAAGATGAAGGAAAATTAGGAGTAATTTATAGCATTCTGATTATTTACTCCAATAAATTAAAAACTGTATCAAAGGAAACATGCAATTAAATTGGTTCAGTAATTCTTTATGTTGTACAAACTAATAGAAATGTATTTCACTTGTTCCAAAAATAAGAAACAAAATGCACGCAAATATGAATAACTAAAATTTAGCAAAGTGATATACATCTGAAAACATTTTTTGTTATTTTTTAGGCCTAAATTCAGCAGAGAAGTGAGTTGCGTGTAAAGACATTATAACTTCTAGAATAAACTACTAATTTAAATAAATCTATCAGTAAATATATAAGTTGGCATTACATTTAAAATCAATTAATCATCTTTTTTTTTTTGTAAGGCATAAAATTTACACAGAAAATAAGTATTTCAAATTGCATTTTTACACCCTTTTTATTCTAAATCATATAACTTATCATTGCGACTTATTAACCAACAAATCAATTGTATTAGAAATATTTTGTAATATTTCTTTAATCGATAAAGGAGAAGCTCTGTTACCACTGACAATGTCTGAGTTATTGCAAAATTTACATTATCATCGTAGTAGTTGAATTTAATTTCATTTGGCCGAGTGTAAGGGTTACATTAAAAAAAAGAATTTAGAATAATTTGTAATTGTGCTTCTTTACAGATTTCTGTTCTGTAATTCATGTTTCTAATTAAGTCATATTTTTAAAAATTAATCCTATATCTTTTTGGTTACAATCTCTGAATACGGTATGGTTAGCTTTAAAAATATTCATTAGCAATCCATATAATTTTGGTAATTGAACAGAATTTTGTAGGAAACACAAAATTCTCTTTTTAAACACAAGCATGTTCTAAATCTTACCTTATATAAATATTTACAATTTCATTGACATTATTTAATTTTTTTTAAGTTTTGCAGGAAAAACAAAACTCTTTGCTTAAACAAGCATTTTTGAATTCTAATTTTTTAAGAGCTTTCTCTTCTAAATCTTTTATAATAAATACTTACCAAATCATTGATTATATTTAATGTTTTTTAAAAGGTATACGAAATCTTTAACTTAATTTTATTTAAAATAAACTTGCATCACGTATTTTTACTTATAATTTCGAAAGATGAGTAATTTTTTTTTATATTTATATATATATAGGCTAATTCTCTACAAACAAGAGATAACATCCAAACAGTAACATTCGAAAAACACATAGACAGTAGGAAAATCACATAATGAAGGTCATATGAGTAATCGAGATTAAAAATTATAAAATGGATGCTGCAGTGTTATAAACATTACTGACTTAGGACAGCTATTATATAAAATAATTTATATAAAAGTGGGGTTGAACATGTTTTTTGGCCAGCCAACCTTCCCCCTTTTATGTAAATAACACTGAGCAAAAACCAATATAAAATAATGGATAGGGATATCTAAATCCATTATAAGATAGAGGTAACTTACCTAAAAATTGCATATATTATATATATATATATATATATAAAATCTAATATCCTTTAGATAAAAGAATTAGGGCGTACGTTTCGAGCAGGTTTTTCCACGTCTGTAGAGAAACTAAAGACCCTTTGGCATCATACTCATGGCCGCGGTAGCCGCATGGTATAGGTATCGGATAGTGGCTTGCCTTGTCACGAGTTCGAGCCCAGTACCACTAAAGACCCGCCGTGTAGGACAGTGATGCATGTTAAATCTGTCGAGAGCTGAAACGTCCTCCCGTTGGTGTGGTAGTTAGGAGAGGGGGGTGCCAGCTCAGGTGCCGTCCACGTCACTTGACCATGGTTCAAAATTACGTGGTCCGTCGCCAAAAGTTCTCGTGTAGCTGAACAGTGCGACGTTAATATTCAATCAATCAATTGGCATCATACTCGAAGTTGGCACTAATATTGGTGAGAGAAAGGCTTGGCTCTGTAAACCTGTTGCAATTCCGTCTCCTCGTATATAAATTCGTAGTAGTGTCTAGCCCAGGGGTCGGCAACCTTTTGAGTAGGAAGAGCCAAAAATTACAATTTACAAAATTTCAAAGCTTTTAAAGAGCCACAAAATTTTTTCTTGCCAACAATAAGTAGTACTTACATAAATGAAGTTTTCTGATAAAAAAACCTAATATATTTATTCATAAGAAAAATATCTATTTATTCATATATAAGTAGTGTTTTTCGCAACAAATTAGAAAAAATATATATGACATTATTAGGTAATTACTTATTATTTACGTAAAAAATTAAAGCAATTAAACATTTACTCTTACAACACTAACTTGTACTTCAATAACAAACAATTGAGCAAACAAATTCAATGAGAGCGTTGGCTTTGAATTGTTTTAGAAAGTTTGCATAAATTTGGCTCATAACTTGTTGTTTTAAGTTTTAAACACGACTCTAAATTTTCATTTGTTAGTTGGCTTCTTATATTCACGCAAGAGGACGCTTGCTCGCACGAATATGTCGATCCGAAGATAGTCAGCACTCCAAATGCCAACTTCTTCACCTCACTGTAGCAACCTGGAAGACTATTCCATGCGTCGAATATAAGTTCCTCAACTAGCGACAAGTTGTCAACTTTTATTGCATTACGCAAATACATTTCTGGACCTCCAACTCTTCCAACTTGCTTTTCAACTCTGTAAATTTTCCATTCCACAAAGTTTTATTTTTTAAATCGATCAATTGCATTTCTAGAGATCCAGTATCAATTCCAAATGGCCCAATGTGGATTTCGTTACTATTTTTGTTGAGAGGATGTACTATGAATGCTAGAGTGGTTTTGAAATGCACAAATCTGTCAGCAAATTCTTTAATATTTTTTATAACTGTGCTGAAGTAATTCGTGTCAACAGTTGCACTGGTTTTATCGCGATATTGCTTTAGAAATTGAAAATGAAAGAATTTACCGCTCTGAATATGTTCTGCAAAAAGAATTAATTCTTCTTCGAAACAAACCAATTCTTCTACCAAAATATAGGCTGGGTTTTCCTTTCCTTGCAGTTTTAGATTCAGCTCATTTAATTTCGCTGTGATATCCACCATAAAGTAAAATTTTTGCAACCGTTTGTCGTTCTTTAATTCAGGGTGATTAATACCTTTTTTTTTATTGAGGAATGTATTTATTTATTTCAAGCAAAAAAGCAAAGCTTTTTTAACACCTTCCCTTTTTGGAAACCCCCCCACTTTATTGGAAAAGGAGGTAGAATCGAGTTCCACTTGAAAATTTCCCCAAACTGACGATGGTAGAGTTTTTTTGACAAGACGCTGTTAACAATCTTGATTCCCAAATTCATGACCTCAACTTTTTGGGGAAATTTTGGCCAAATTTCGGGTATTATGCAGTGAAACAAAAGAATTTATTAAGCCCCCTTTATTTTTCCTGTTATTTCCCCCATCAATTTTTAAAAGATTTTTTTTTAAAAGTTTTTTGTTTCCATTTTTCCCGGCATTCGCATATTCCCGTTTGTCCCAAAGCGGTAGCAACCGGGGTTTTTTTCTTTGGACATTGGGAAGCCAAAAACCTGACAAAAAGGGGCAACTTGTCCGTTCTTTTTGCCAATATTCATCTATAGCAAGTGATAAGGGGCAGAGGAAAGTTAAATCTTCCACCTGCAAATATTTCAGAAAAAATTTTTTGCTATTCTAACTTGTACTGTTTTAGCGGATAGTGGTCATTTTTTTCAAGATTTCTGGTTTGACATACCACCATCTGTGAATGGTTTCCCTTTTTTTGACAATTTCTAGTGATACCGCGAAGCTTGCCAGATTAACATTGCTTATGTTGCGTCCTTTTTTAAACATGGAACTTGAGTTTTTTTGTTTTGGAGCCCCCGACAGCTTTTTCGTTCTTCGCGGCTGGATATTTACAGCAAACTGAGTATGTTTTGTGTGAAGTGACCCCTGCATTTGATTTTTTTGTGGGAGTTTCGTTGCTAATGAGACAAGTCAAGGCCATCTGAGTTGCATATAAAAGAGAAGACCCATCCAATCCCGATTGAATTCTTGATCCCTTCTTCAGTTCTTTTATTTTTCCTTATCATTTTTTTTTTTTGTAGATCCCCCTGTTTACGGTGAAGCTGTAATAAAAATTTTTAAAATTTATTTAGATATCCAAAAACCAGAACGGTTTAAAATTATTTACATATAAACGTTACCTAGAAATACTGAGAAGCAGGGCATAATGAAATATATAAATTTATAAAAAAATATTTTCAACGATTTTCCATAAAAATATTTTTACCTAAATAAAATAAATAATTCTCCATAATTTAATTATTTAAAAAAAAATAATTTAGGGACGAAACACTGTTTGTCTCTTTTACTACCGATTACATAAGGGATATAGTTTCGTCCCTCTGTGGTCGCCCTCGTGTGCGGTGCGCCGAGTGGCACACGGTTTCAGAACTGTTTATCACAGCGCAGCCCCACATTTTGTTTTTTTTTAAAATTTTGGGGAAAATTTGATACTTGTTTATGGTAAAGGTGTTATGAGCTATGCCGAAATCAATGAAAATTGAAACATATAAACAATCTAAAACTGCAAATACCTACCAGATTCTCAGAGTTCCAAAATAATTTTTAAATAACAACTTATAGGTACACACTTATAATTATTATTTTAAAGCTAATTTTAAATAAAAAAGCTATAAAAAAGATAAACAATAAAATAGGTAATTTATTAAATATATTTTTAATAAAACACTTTCCTAATATCCAAAAGTATTACTTTTTTTTTCTTTTTTGGGAATTTTTTGACTTCAAAAGTAGTTAGGGATCTTATTTGAAAATAAAATATATAATATATATTTCAAAAAATATAATACTTTTTATTTACCTACCTTTACTTGTTTTATTATTATTATTATTTATATGTACATACATACCTTTTGAGAAAATAATTGCTTCTTCTTGAAACAAAAACTATATCCCAGCCAAAGCCGGTGTGCCAAATTGTCTTCGTCTGCAATTAAAAACCCACATAAAACATCCGACACGGGGTCATTCGTGAGTTTGACGGGCGACGACGCTGTCACGGGGGGGGGGTGCGGAGAAAAACAGTACAAGTGACTGAGCTAAAAAACGGTGTCTAACCCCTTGAATCGACAGAACGATTTTTAATTTTTTTTTTTTTATAAAATAAGTAATATTTGCGTATGGGAACAAAGAGCCGCAGCTTCCCCTCCCAAAAACTGCATGTGGCTCGACCAGGTTGCCGACCCCCGGTTAGCCCCCCAACAGCTAGTTTCCTTCCCGGTTTTTGCGTATATTTCGGCAACTTTTTCCCCCCGAACTTCTGCGACATTCCCCACCGCATGTTTATGGGCAAGTCTGCTGAAGAGGGGAAAAAAAATTCCCCCAAAATCAATGCCCATTTTGCTGTTCGATTTAGTAGATAGTTGTAAATAAGCAGATTTTTTTTGAATGGAATATTTTTTTAAAAAAAAAAGGAGATTATTCCTTTGGGGGAAAAAACAGGCCTTTGCAAAACTATTTGAATTTGAAAAAAGTTGATGTTTGATACCGGATTTTGTAAAGGCAAATGTAAAAAATGTAGCAGACACAGAAAAAAATATAGATGTATTTACGGTTAATTTTCACCACTTGATCCTGAACGAATTATTTAAGTCTTCGATGCCAATGTCTCTTTTGTTCAGTGTTGAAAATTTTCCAGCCGTGGGAAGATATGATCCCAGCGTCGACATCAAAAGTCAGAACATCCTCAAAAATAGAAGCTAGCCAATACTGCGTATAAGTTAACGATTATATATATATAAAGCATTTCCCTTTATGAGTGTAAATTCTTGTTAATTTGTTTAGTGCATAGCTAAATGATGAGAATTTCCTTTCTTGCAGAAAAACTCGTAGTAAAATTAAAACTGCATGAAAAAAAAGGTTCTCGAAGAAATGCCTGTAGATACTATGTAAGTGACATTTAAAAAAGCTTTCTTTTTTAACATCCAGTTCATATGAAATTCATTAAGTGCTCGCTTAAAAATTATAGGAATCTAGCCAACTGAAAGATTAACTTTGCTAAATGTCCGTGTCAATTTGACACTGGAACTTCTATTCAATTGTTTCTCGCCGCATTTTACAGGGGAATTTGACGAATTTCTCATGACTTTTAATTATTTTTCATTACGTAATTACACATTAAAGGATTTTTGTGGTTCTAGGTTAATTAAAAATTTTAAAATATATATATATATACCTAGAATGTGTTTCCTGAAGTTTGTTCCGTTTTGGCACTAAAGGCAATTATCATCATAAATAACAGTAGTTCATCTTTACTATTAGTTAAAAAAGAACTTCCCAAAATTACTATGCGTATTTTGCAGATGCAGTGTTATTGTTTAACAGCGGAAACAGATCTCTATTTTTTACAAGCATACATGTGTTTCGTTACATAGCATTTGGCTACCTGCTCATAAAAAATTTAATTTTTGGTTTGAGAGCATGCCCCGAAATGAGGGGCTCTAGAAAATGTCTTGAGTCCTGATGAAGTACTTTGAAATTTATTTTCAGTGATTTCACCGAGAATGAATCGGTTGGTGGTGGGCTGTCTTTGCTCGCGTACGATTCCGATTCAAAACATAAGATTGAGTGAAAGTTACTGCAAGATACGGAATAAAAGTAGATATAATTATAGTAATATTCCAATAAATCCTAGATATATATATTGCTAGGGATGCACAAGTGGATCCGCATACAATAGTAAAGTTCCTGGCTAATTTGCGACTTGAAATGTTTTGCGACAAGCAGTGATCAACAAGCTTCACGAAACATGTCAACGTCGGTTACACTTTATTATGAAGGGGTTTTATATAAAATATGTTATAATTATATGAAATAATATTAAAAATCTTAAAAGCAAAACCCTAATGAAGACAGTAGTCCTGCAATTGTTTAGTTATTACAAATTATTTTATATTACTGTGTGAAATGACACTGGCGAACGGACTGGGATAATCGAATCCTGGACGTTCACAGTCAAGTGGCATGTCTTACCCGCATTGCAGGATGCCGGGGTTCTAGAAGGCCCAAAAGCCTGACACCAACTCTAGCAGTTTGCCGCGGAGAAGATGGAAAAATGCCGCCCCTCTCTCTCTCCAAAGCAAAAGTATAATTAAAAGATAAATTGTTCACATAGACACACACCAATAAACGCCAATGATTCTTGTGAGAAAATATGGCATATATATATATATATATATATATATATATATATATATATATATATATATATATATAAGCCATGAAAAATATATATATATGTACCATATGGATTTGAAAACTGGCCATTTGTATATGAATTATAGGGGGTATTGCACATGGGGAATATTTCAAAGAATAGGAGAAAGGATTAGATCACATTACTTTAAGAGGCAATTGAGATTAAATTAAACTCATTATGGTTATATTAAAGGGCTTTTACCGCCTGGCGCGGGCGAACGGCGCTGATGCGCGAAACCGACATTTCCCTGACGAGGTGTTAGTGGGCCTCTGCCGAAAAAATTGATGTCAGCGTTTTAAAAGGACGCTAGATGGCGTTGATGTGGAATATACTGTTTTGATTAGAATTGCAGACTTTCCTGGAAAGGGATATGATCTAACCTTTTACAAATGGGATATCCACAGATCGCACTCCTCCCGTGACTGGTCTCAGCTCTTAAAGTGTTGAGCTAGAATTATTTGCTAAAAGAGAGAGAAGAGCTACCAGTTCATGCATAACCATAAATTTTTAGAAATAGCAGGTGTTTGCAATAACCAAAAATATATATATATATATTGTTCTTATAATAATAAAATATACAGATGAAAGATGCATACCCGATATTTTACAATTCGGGATAAAGGCAAAACATAAAATACCAAAATATTTCTATATTGCGACCTGCAATTAACTAAATACCAAATCACACACACAAAAAAAAATCCTTCAGGAATGGTCGAAAGGTAAAAGAATAATTCAAAATATAATAATTGTTACAAACAGATATACAAGATAATTGGCTTTAGAGTAGGGGTTTTACCACATAATAACAATTGAATTTCTCGAAAGTTATAATATGAGAAAGATTAAATATAATATTACTATTCAAAATTTAATTTGTATAAAAATATTTCATTAAATCAGCTGAGGTGGTGGTGGGTTGCGGTCATACAAGTGACCAACCTTTTCCACTTCATATCTATCTCTAGAATTCACTTTAGTTGTTTTATAAGGACCTAAGAACTTTTTGGTCTTAGTTTTAGTCCCAGTTCAAATTGAGTCCTTTGGATGGCTACTAGTGCGCCGCTGCCCCAGCTTGCATTGGAGCTATAACCTTTATATGGCTGGGTTTATAAGATTGTATGGTTTTCGATGTTCTTTTTGGCGTCATTCCTTAGAAATTTACGTTGTTCTTTAGCCGGATTTCTTCCGCCATTTCTTCTAGCAGTAGGTCTCTGATTCAGATGTCTTCCTTATTTACGCATTTTGGACCTATTAAAAGTTCGAATAGTGTCCATTTTGATATAGCTTCGACATATAGTGCTGTTTGGTATTCTTTAGCGTCTGTCTCGACGTATTTGTATTGCCATTCGTTGAGTCGTCTAACGATAACTTAGTAGGACGGATAAAGCTCGGTATGTGTTCAGCTTGTCCGTTTCACTCTAGGAATGCATATTTTACCTTTATTTAGCCAGATGTTGAATATTTTCTTCATGCGGTACAGTAGTCGTTGAATAATTTGAAGTGAGCGCTGAACTTCTGTGGTAATAATTCTTACAGGGGTTGCCAAAAGGTTTTCTGTTGTAGTTTAACTTTTCCGAGCGTGGAAATTTTCGAAGCGAACTTACAATTTTAACGGGGACATACCTTCGGTAATTTGGTAAAATGCGTCTGCTGGTCAAAACGTGTTGATAACTACATTTTGTGGAAGGTAAAGGGCCAATGAAGTCAACGAGGGTACGTACTTAAGAGGGATGTTTACTTTGGAAATAAGTTTAAAAGAAACCCTTCTTTTTGCCTGTTTCTTGTGGCTAAGATACATGGGGAACAATTAACTATTACTTTTTAACGACGTTGGTTGGTTGGAATAAAAATTCTTGTTTTCTGAGAATTTCTTCTGTTTTCGCTACTGAGAAATGACCCTTTTTCGGTGTTTTGAGTAGTTTCCAGCTTCCATTGCTTTTTAAGGGTTACGATTAATTCTCGACCATTTAGTAATTATAGGTATACCGTTCCGTTCAAGAGTGTGCACGATTCTTGCTTCTCCTAGAAGCGACTTCAATGTTTGAATGCTATCGTCTTCTTCTTGTGCTTTTCTCAGCTTTGAAGTTATTAATATCTCGTTACAGATTATCATTACTGGATATCGACTTTAGAGCATCAACATGTTTCATTCGACGCAGTTCTGTACTCCTATTTCGTAATCAAATTCTTCTAATTGGGTGCCCATCTGGCTATACAGTAGTAATTAGATCTTTTTTTATGCATGGTCTTCTGAAATGCTGAACAGTCAGTTACAATTTAAAATGTTGTCCTAAAGATAAACACAGAAATTTCAACATGCATTAATAGTACTGGGGAAGTACCTCTAGTTCGTAGCTATCATACTTTTCTTCTGCTGTATTTGTCTTTTTTCGACATGTACTTAGTAAAGCGGATGTAACTTTCCATCTTCGGCTTCTTTGTAATAAAATTGCGCCGTATCCTTGTTTTACAAGCATCCAGTATGCAGTTCTGTTCTTCTTCCCATATTTGTAGATATGCAAGAGTGGGCCTTCGGACATAATATTCTTTTAACTTCTCAAAATACTTGCTTTTTGTAGAGTCCACAAAAGAAGCAAAGAATTTTCTTTTTCTTGTTAAAATCGCTAAGTGTTGGTTTTAGCTATGGTTGAATAGTCCCTTGACATATTTGCAGGAAATAACCGGTTAAGCCAAGAAACTGGACTTACTTGTTTTATTGTTGTTGTTGGTTCAAGGGGCTTTCGGACAGCAATGTCTTCGCAGTAGATGGTTTAATAGTTCCATTTTTCCACAAACGTGACCGCAAATTCAATTGTCTTTTTAGAATTGGCCTTTCTTGAATTTAATTTCACAAACCGTATTTTTTTAGCGACTTCGAAAACAATTTTTAAGTTTTTCTAGACCCTCCTTTTTGTCTTTTAGCTGGAAATTACGAGATCATCTAAATAACTTTGATTACGAATTTCGCTTTCCGTGTAAGATCTCTAAATATACTTGACTTATGGCGTTGGAAACCACCGGACTTGTGCTCCAGTCAAAGGAACTTTGTTGAATTCAAATTACTTGCGTCTGGGACGATAAAAGGGACATACTTTCTGCGATAGCTTCGTCAACATCAACGTGGAAAAAGCCGTACGTAAGCCTGTGTAGGGCTTGCAAGTATTAAAAGTATCTTCGATGAAGGTAAAGGGAAATTTATCTTTTCACTTTAGCTTCTGGTTCAACTTTCACCTTAGTCAATACGCATTCTCGACGACCATCTTTCTTTTTCATTACGATGCGGGACGCATATTCCGATGAACTGGACGTATATAGTCCTTTTGGTATTCTCTAACACGTTCATTTTACTCGCATGCTGGTGAACGCTAGTCGACGAGGTGGTAGACGAACTGGTTGCTCGTCTTTCAGGGCAAAATTCTCTGGCAGCGTCGTACAGAAGCTATTTTTTCTGGCTTGTAATCTTGGCAAAAAACTTCTCGAGAGTTCCTTCAATTCGGCAATTTTCAACATGACGCAGGTCTGATTCTTCTTGAAAGGGTGCCTAAAAGCAGATTGCATAATTTGCATAGGGTCTTGATTTTTCATATTTACCGGTAGGGTGCTCCTTTTCGTGAAACTTTTAGCGATGCTTGTTCCAAAGGTCTGACAATAACTGTAGCTGGTACTTGTTTATCGACGGGTACAACATGCAAAGTCAATGAGAGTAGTTTTCGTGTCAATTTCAAGTCTATATTCAAAGACGTGGTGTCACCACAATAGCTAGCCCAGCTCACGTGAAAGTATTTATTCTTTGACAAATTTTGTTTAGGGTCCATTATTCTTCTCTGCTTGTGTTTCTCTCGCAGCAAACTTACGGTACTAATAATTGTCTATAAGCACGCCATGGGTTCTTTCAGAAAAAATATTTTTGTACAGTACGTAAATTTCCCCATAACGATAGGTGTGTACGCAGTTTCCTCTAGGTTCTTTGAATTTCCGTGACTTTAGATAAGTTCGTCGCAAACATGGGAAACATTGTGTTTTGCGGGTGTTTTCGTGAGTGCATTTGTATGCCCTTTCTGTGCGTGAAATGTGACATCTTTGAACATTTCGTACTTGGTGACAGGAGCTTCCTGTGATTGTTGGGGGTGTTGTGCTAGAGGAAACTACTTATCTGTTCTGTTATATTTCAAATTTTCTTAGGTACTTCCATCTACAGAGTTTTCAACGGTTTGAATTCTTGTTTTCTTCACTGCAATGGTTGCCACTTTGCTTCATTGAGTGTCTTTTTAACGTCTTCGAGATTCTTCAGGGTTTTACGCTGTTGGGAACTGGGAGGTTTGCATATTTGATAATCTAAGTAATATTCAATTTAAATTTTCCGTTGGAACGATGGTGTGTTGAATCAGATAATTTTTCAAGAAAGTATCCTATCTTTAAACCGTCTATCAGCCGTTGAAGTAGAGCATTTTAATTTATGGTAGGGAAATCAATCCATGTTCTTTCAGGAACCTTTGCAGTGAGAAACAAATAGCTGTCCAGAAATTTTTCTGGGTTTAACTTAAAAACACTTTCAGTAGTAAGTGTGTATTCTTTCTTCTCGTTCCTGTGTGCGTATTCTTTCTGCACTGGCTTCTGTAAGGAAGTAATTTTCTTCCGTTCTATTTCTAGCGTATTGGCCTTCTTGGCGATCCTCTACTATCGTTGTGTGTAGTTTTTGGTTAGATCTTCAATGCATTTGCTACTACTAATAGGTAGGTCTTTGAGTAGCGTGGTATGATTTATCAATTTTAAATTTAGTTCTGTGGCTAAGACCGAATAAATCTTCGCGTGGTACTTGCGGGAATAAGGCATTTTGAAATTTCAAATTTAATTTTATTTATTAACAAAAGAATTAACTAAACCGATACGCGTTTCAACAATAACAAATGAGTATACTACTGGTATAGCAAATCATAAACAATTAACAAAATTCTTAAGATAAGGTATATTACCAAAATACATTAAATATGCAATGAAATACTCAAAACTTATACACTTAAAATATTTTGAATAAATAATGTTTAAAACAACAGTGCGAGCTAAAACATATTAATACTTGAGTGGAATTTACTTTAATTGCTAATTTCAGCAAAAAAACTTCATAAAACATTTGTATGGTTTGTCTCCTTTTGTTTTAATAGAAGTACCGAAGAGTAAAATAGAATTAAACAAAAGTAAAATCTTGTTTTAAAACACAGGGATGAAATTTATTATAAAATAAGGAATTAATCATTCAGGAGTTCTTGTTGAAAACAGAAACAATCAGAAGTTAGTCATAAAAAGCTCATATATTTTTTTGTGCACCAATAAAAATAAAATCATTTAGGATCTATCTCATGTCGGAATTCTAATAATAAGCACGTTTCAATGAAAATAATATTCTGTAAAAATAACCAAAATATTCTATATTGAATGATAAAATACACCATTAAAAATTTGATCATTTAGGATGTTTCTAAATAATTTTAAAAATGAACAATGTTTGAAAAAAGCAAAATTAGTAAATTTCTTTAAAAAATCAGGAAAATTAATTTATTACACAACAGCAAAATTAAAAAAATCAGTAATCGAAAATTGGAAATATTTATCTTGAGAATGACGGATTATGAATCCCAAGAACAAGATTTCCCGTCAAGGGGACGCAACAAACCAAAAACTTAGTTTTGCAATTGACAACATATTAAATACCAAAAAACAATTCTTTTTGAATTACAAAAAAAAAAAAACAAATATTCCATTTCCAAATATTTTAAAAAAATACTTTTGGGGAAAATTTTAATTTATGCATTTCTATTCCAAATAGGAAAAAATTTTAAAAAAACAGTCTTAAAAAAATAAATCTTTTGAAATCGGCTACAAATTTTTTTTTTAAAACAAATGAGGTGGCATGAACACTTTTATTCCCTTTTGATTTCTTTTTTTTTAACGAAGAAAAAAAAACACAGTCCCCATACGTTGTTTCAAAACGTAATTTGTTCGCATTTAACGTAAAATTCTGCAGATGAAGCTTGAAATGGACTGATCAATTTTCAGAACGATACTTGCAGGACAAAATAACTCCATAAAAAGGATCACTAAGTAAAATGTTAGTATGTTATGGGGAAAGCCGTTTGTTGACATTTCAGTCGCGTTTTCATTTGGGGTTTGCCAATTTTTTCAAAAAGAAGGTTAGGAAAAGAAGATTTTAAATCAATCCCGGAGCGATCCCCCAATTATTTCTGTGGGAATCCAACCGAAATCTTCCAAAAGGTGGGATTCTTCAGATAGCGGGGTTTTTATGGGCATGGTGTCTAGGGTTTTTTAAGGTGTATAAGTTAATTTTGAAATAAAATAGACAACATAGCTTAAGAAAGAAACTGGTTGAAAACTAAATAATTTATTATGAATTATAGGGGAGTATTTACATGGGGAATATTTCAAAAGAATAGAAAAGTTATATCACATTATACTTTAAGGAAGGCAATTGAGATTAAATTAAACTCATTATGGTGCTATTAAGACTTACTGCCTGGCGCGGGGCGAACGGCGCTGATGCGCGAAATACGTTTCCCTGACGAGTGTTAGTGGGCCTCGCCAAAAAAAAGGTTGATGTCGGCTTTTTAAAAAGGGGACGCAGATGGCGTTGATGTGGAATGCTGTTTTGATTAGAATTCCCGACCCTGAAAGGGATATGATCTAACCTTTTACAAATGGGATATCCTACATATATATATATATATATATATATATATATATATATATATATATATATAAGTTTTAAAAAATACAAAATAATTTGAACTTGTTTTTTCAAGCGAGTAAAATGTAAGATAAGAAATCGTTCATTTCGGCCGGCCAATTTCTTTGAAAAAGAGTCTACTGATGGTGGGGATCACAAGCGTTTATTTTAATTTAAAGTACTCAAATCTAAAATAAAACATCTGCTGTGTCCTTCTATCTACTAAAAACTCTTATTAACCCTGTCCCATTTTGGATAGATGACGCCGGATATCGTATGGGTGAAGAGAATGTCCATTGTGACCCCACTCCTGGAATGGGGGAAAGTTTCTAGTGAAACATATTAAATTTCCTTATGTAACATCAGGTGCGTAGCTATCGCTGTATCAATGATACGGGACCCCACCATAATTAACTACAGTCCCTCTAATAGGGCTCTCATCTAAAAAAAAGGGCCCGAAGGAATTTTGATATAGGGTCCACTCAGAATTAGCTACACCAGTGTGTAACATATACTCCAGCCTTGAATCCTTTGAGTTTCAATGTATAAGAAAACTAACATTAAACATAAAGAGTACAAAATAAGGAAATAAGATATGTTAAATTAAATACCAAATTCACACCCAATCGTATTTCAAAAAATATTTTGTAACAGAAACTTTTCGCAACAGAAAAAAATATTTTCCAAATTCAATCCAAATGCCGCCCCTGTACCTACCCGTTGTACCAATTTCGGGACCCCAAACCTGACTTTCCAGGGGGACCCAAATGTTCTCCATTACGCTACTGGTTCTAGTGTTAAATTTCATTTGTGTAGATTCATTATATGCACCGCTGCCAATTAGTTTTTCCCTTGACTAAGAGTGATTGATTTTGATTTAGCTGTGGAGGATATTTGTGTCACTAAAGTAATAGTACACCAAAACACTTTTTGATGAATTTCTTTAATAAAAATTATCGTCTGTTACTTTTTTATTTCTGCAATGCAGTGACATGCAAAAAAACTTTTGTTTAAATCTGAGCTTGTTTTCTTTAAAATATTCTATTTTATTATTCTATAAAAATGGCTTATAGTTATTTGAGATAAAGAGTTTTTGAAAATTAGTTATTGTTCATATTAAGAAAGGTAAAAGCATTGCAAAAATGTTTCACATTCAGTGGAGCAGTATATGATAAAGCTTTTACAGATTAAAATAGAACTGAAAATAAGTCAAGAAAAGGACGTTTAAAACAGTTAACACATGCTTCGATTTATTATTTATCAAAAGTCATTATGTGAGTCTGAAAAAATTTCTATAGAATTAGCTGAAAGATTCACCATTGTTCCCAATTTCATCTGAAAGGTCGAAGAGTACTAAGCGTGCTCAAAGAAAAGTTTTTGTAAATATGAAAATTAGAAAGCTTAGACTTTCTTTGCTAAATCCATGATAAACAAGTCTGAAACATATTAGAATAATTTCCTATTTGCAGATGAGAGCAAATTCAATATTTTTGGCTTAATCAGGCATATAATAGTGTGAAGAAGAATAAACAAGGAACTTAATCCTAAGAATTTAGTTGGAACAGTAATCGGGGAGAGATATTTTTTTTTGTGCTGGGGAGGCTGTATGTCAACTTCAGAATTAGGTGATTTGATATTTATTTGATGGTATTAGAAATCGTAAGATCTTTAACAACTTGAACTTATCTGCTCAAATTTTAGGTATTGGAGATGACTTCATATTTTATCAAGATAAGAGTCCAAACACACTGCTTTTAATGCATGTCTCTGGTGTGTAACTGGTGGCAGCGGGAGTTTAGTGGTTCAAATCAAAAAAAACTTCTATAAAAACATTCAGTATATCAGTTGTCTCCTTTTGTTATAATAAATGCAAAAAAGAATTTGAAAGTAAAAATAAATTAAACAAAGTAAATCTTGTTTTAAAAAATTGAGATTAAATTTATTATAAAATGAAAAAGAATTTAATCATTCGAAGTTCTTAATTTGAAAACGAAACAATTAGAAGTTAGTCACTTAAAGAAAAAGCTCTTTTTTTTATTACACCAATAAAAATAAAATCATTCAGGATCTATCTGATCATCAAATTCTAATAAGCACACTTTTCAATAGAAAGCATAATTCTGTCAAAAATGAACTCAAAATATTCATATATTGAATGATAAAATACACCATCAAAAATTAGATCATTTAGAATGTTTCATCAATAAACTATAAAAATGAACAATGTTTGAATGAAAAGCAAAATGATCTGCTAGTGAAATTTTTCAAAATACAGGAAATGATTAATTTATTACACATTAGCTGCGGGAAAAAATGTAAAAAGAGATCAGTAATCGAAAATTGCGAAATATTTATCCTGAGAATGAGGGATTCATGAATTCCTAATGAGCTAAGAGGCGCCAGTCGAAGTCAGTGACGCAACAAAACGGAAATCCTTAGTTTTTCACATTGTACACAACATATCAAATACAAAAAATCAATTCGTTTTTAAATGAAATACGAAGTTAAAATAACGAATATTCATCGATTTTTAATATTTAAAAAAGATATACTTTAAAAGAAATTAATACGGGCGATTAAATATGCACAATAGAAAAATAGTATTTTAAAGATAAACATTATGCTTCTTAAAAATATGAATTATATACTTTAAAAACTCAAACACAATTTTGTTATTAAAAGCATGACGATGGCTCTGAAATTCTTCTTTTAGAGATTTCCTTTCTTTTAATGAAGAACGTAATAAAAAACAGTACCTGATACAGTTGTTGAAAACGTAATTAAGTTCTTGGATGAATTCTGCAGATGAAGCTTGAAATGGACTCACTGAATTTTCATCAAAGCGCTTGCACGACGAAGTAACTCCACAAAGGAACACTGTTGTTATAATGTTAGTATGTTATGAGAGGCAAACCGTTTCTTTACATTTCAGTCAGCGTTTTCAATTTGGCCGTTGAGCCAATTGTTTTTCAAACAAGGTTAGGAGTTTAAGTTAATCAGACTAACTTTTGATTCTGAAAAAAATATAAAGATTTTAAATCAATCCTGGAGCGATCCCCCAATTATTTCTGTGGGAATCCAACCGAAATCTTCCAAAAGGTCGGAATGCTTCAGATAGCGGGGTTTTTATTGGCGTGGTGTCTAGGGGTTTTTTAGGGTGTATTAGTTGATTTTGAAATAAAATAGACAACATAGTTTAAGAAAGAAACTGGTTGAAAACTAAATAATTTATTATGAATTATAGGGAGTATTTACATGGGGAATATTTCAAAAGAATAGGAAAAGTTAGATCACATTACTTTAAGGAAGGCAATTGAGATTAAATAGAACCCATGGTGCTGAGTTAAGACTTACCGCCTGGCGCGGGCGAACGGCGCTGATGCGCGAAATACGACGTTCCCCTGACGGGTGTTAGTGGGCCTCTCCCGAAAAAGGTTGATGTTGGCGTTTTAAAAGGGACGCTAGATGGCGTTGATGTGGAATACTGTTTTGATTAGAATTGCCGACCTCTGGAAAGGGATATGATCTAACCTTTTACAAATGGGATATCCTACATATATGTAACTGTGAAAAAAGAACTACAGGAGGGGGAGCCTAAAAATTTGTTTACATTCCTTGTATAAAAAAAGATTTAAAAGGAAATAGTACTATGTAATAAAAACAGGGTAGCACATTTTCTTATATTTTAAGGTTTTTCAGTAAATTATTTCTCTAAAAGAAAACTATCAGTTGCGATGTATTATTAAAAACTAAGATCATATATTAATTATTTTACACAATGAATGCTTTCTTAAAAATTCAAATCAATAAATGATTTGAAAATTACTAGAAAATTATTTACACTCATTATAAAAGAAAAAACGTTCAAAAAGAAAAAACATCTTTTTCTGACTGGATGACGACACAACATCGCACTGTTTAGCTACACGAAGCGTTTTTAGCTGCCGGACCACGGTAATTTTGAACCATGATCGTTCACGACGACACCTGAGCTGGCACCCTCTTCTCCTAACTACCACACCACGCCAACGGGAGGACGTTTCAGCTCTCGACAGATTTTAACGTGCATCGCTGCCCCACACGGCGGGTCTTTAGTGGTATTACCTGAACCGTGACAGCGTGCCTGTACGGTCCGATACCCTATACCCACTTGGCTACCGCGGCCACATCTTTTTTCTGACAGAAAATTCACGCTTACGTGCTCCGTAAGTGTTTTTTTCCGCATGTGCTATAAGCCCTCAAACTCGTGAGTTCTGAGGTAGTTTTCCCATAATTAACTATTACTGGCATTTGGCGATTTTTCTAATTTTTCGTATTTTTACGGCTCCCCAAGGCGGAAAAAAAATACATCATCTTTAAAATATTTTTTGTATAAAAAAGCAGGTTTTTTTTAATTGCAAAATTTCAATTTTTTGCTGAAGTTTTACAATAATTTGTTTCGAATTCAATCCTTACAGCGGTGGAAATGGTTAAAAATGTACCAATCTACTTGAAAATAGTTTTACTTTTTACAACCTTTAAATTAGAAAAAATTTAAAACATTGTAGAAATTGAGATTTTAATAATATATTTTAAGTTAATCACATGTTAAAGTTATTTATTTTAAAACAAAATTAATAATAGCCAGCAGAGCAACGTCATGAAATTCCATTTTGACTGAAAACTGATTTTTGACGCCATCTTTTGTCATTGTTGTAACAATAACAGTGTTACAACAATGCAGACAAATCAAAGTTGGTGCCCAAAACTGGTAATTAGAACTGGTTTTAATTAATATCTTTTTAGCTAATTGCGATATTGGAACGAATTTCTATTCTAAACCATTCTCGAATTTACTTGAACCCACACAAAAAATTTCATGGAAATCGGTCCAGCCGCTTAGGAGGAGTTTAGTCACATACACACGCACAGAATATTTTTATATATATAAAGATTATTAATAAAATAATTACATAATATATATTTAAAAAAAAACTTGCAATACACCAAAGACTGCAAAAATATCAAGGTAACCATATTGTAATGTTATCGACCATCTTGGCGAACAAAAACAACAAGTTGGCGCGTGCCCCGTGATGTCAAACTAGCACCTTCTTATTCAACAGAAATACACTCTAAGTATGGAAATATCTTGCAAATGTCGTTCACACACACTAATCAAATCTTGACATTACAAAGCATAAATTGCCCTAACTGTACGTCCGATAACAAGTTTTAGTTATTTGCAACTGCGTAATTGATCATTGAAAACGTCGGCTTCAGATAACTTTAGAGAAAATAGTTCCACGTGGCAAAAGATCAGAGAACACCGCCCAAAGGTCATAGAAAAATAAAGTACCATTCATCGGATCTCTAACATGGGTTGGGATCTATAGACTCTCTATCTGTGATCTATAATCTAGCATTATTCAATCATAATCCAGTAACCTCGGTAGCCTAGTGGTTATGGTCACGAAGGCGTAACCGGAGTCTCATGAGTTCAAGTCTAGTGCCACTGAAGATCCAGTGTGTAGAGGAACCGATGAACTTTAACCCTTTATCTACCGCATTACTACTTACTGCAGTTTTTTTTCATGCAATTTTTTTTTTTTGAATCACTACGTTGAAAATTAAGGGATATACATAAACAAAATACTCAATTTTGGGAAATTTAATTAATTAGAGCTAATTAATTCATTAAGGATATTCAACCGTAAAGTTAATTATACACACTGTCCACTTAAAATAAATGACATTAACTATTTTTTCGGAACAAAAATGACAATCTTCGCAATTCGCTGAAAATGCCGTCGGCGGAAAACGCAATTTCTGCAATAAAACTATTCGCCTTCCTCGCTAAAATACTCAACATAGAACCCGTGCTGCCATATATCTTGGAAGAGTGGATTTCAAAGAATATTCCTGCTAAGTATCGTCATAGTGTTTGTAAAAATGGTTATTCTATGCAATTTTAAAATGAGTGGTACTTATACGTACCGTCAGTAGATAAAGGGTTAAATCTGCCGAGGCTCAAACGCCCTCCCATTGGTGTGATGTGGAAGTTTGGGTGTCAGGTCTGGGGTCGTCCTCGTCACTTGACCGAGGTTCAAAAAGACGAGGTCAGTTTCCAATAGCCCTTGTAAAAGTGCGACGTATTACTCTCACTCAGTCAATCGTATTTGAGTTTGAAGCGTGAGAAAGTTTAAGAATTAATATTTATTCAAGTTGTCATTGGATGCTAAATATTGCCAGGATTTAATTTTGCCGAGAGTACCAGAGCTAAATTAATACTCAAAGGATATTTTACATGACACATAATTGTATGACATTCGTGTCCACGATTTTCACATTCAGAAAGTCTATGGACACTACCCGGGATCGATAGATTGATTGAATATTAACGTCGCACTGTTCAGCTACACGAGGGCTTTTGGCGACGGACCACGAAATTTTTTTGAACCATGGTAAAGTGACGTGGACGACACCTGACTGGATTATCCTAACTACCACACCACCCCAGGGGGGGACGTTTCACTCTCGACAGATTTCTCATCGCTGCCCCCCGGGGGGTCTTTAGTGGTACGGGGCTCGAACTCGTGACAAGGCAAGCCATGATCCATACCTGTACCCCGGCTCCGGGGTTCCCCCGGGATCGAACCCAAACCTTGATACCCCTAACCACCGCAACATTCAAAAGAAAGAAGTAATAAACAGTGGTTTGGGCGTGGGTGCGACATGGAGTTTAGAATTTGGAGCATTCCTCCGGACGTAAAGTTTTTACGAATGATGGCAAATCATACTTTCCCCCTCATGCAAATTTCCCGTATACCATCAAACCATCCCTTCTGTAATGTGATTTTTATGAACGAATATAGGATTATTTCGATTGCCCCCTTTTCACCAGATCAAACTGTAAACTGAATCGGAATTCGTCTGTAAACAGCATTTTGCATCCAATCTCGATGTTTGGCAGCTTCGGGACGCACATTATCTTGCTGTCAACGGAATAGCCACCATTGACCCACATGCATACAGCCTATTTCGAACTGTTGCCTGACTCTGAGTCGCATTGGCTGTTCTGACTTGATGAGCTGTTAACAGGATATATCGGTTATTATTTGCTGTCGTGGCCCTGGACAACCTTTTCTTGGCGGCTATTTTTTTTTGGGAAAGTATACCACATCTATAACCTTCTTGGGCCCCCCAACAGGGTTTCCTCGTTTTTGTTTTGCCCCGGTTCCCGTTCGGGTTCCAGTAGATCACGTTGTAGTGACATTTTCCAGCCACTTTTCTCGAAATAACAGCCAAAAGTCGAATTTCATCTTTGAGACAACGAAAAACAACAGCTCCTACGAAATGCCTACGGTGCTATTATTGGACATCCCTATCGACAGAGATGTAGACGAAGTTAAAGGTTATCATGCTGGGGAGTAGTAGCTTCGCTGGTCGAGCAATCGTTCGGAAAAAATTCCCGATTTCGAACTTTCTGTTGCATGGTGGGAAATTATCCCCCCTGGGTTATTTGGGTTTGGCGAAATTGATTCTCATTGGCTGCTCAAATCTCTGAGAAAGAAATTTAAGACTAAGGGGGCGGGGCAAGTCCAGACGTGAGGAAAACGGCTGAAATAAATGAAACAAATTGAGAAAAAATTGCACTGAAAATTAATGTTATGGAGGACTGTATAGGAATCTAGTAGAATGCTTCTCGCGGCCTTTTAGTAAAATCATTAGGATTATAACTAGGAAGGTTTAGAATATTGACATTATTCGTATTTTGCAAAGAGTTAAAGAAATTTCTGGCAATCTTTTGGATGTGAGATTTAAAACTATTGATTTTAATTGCTTTCCGGATGTCGTCATTTCTCATATATCTTGTTGCTTTTACGATCATCCGGATGGTAGAATTTTGGAGAGTATCTAAAATATTAATATTGGTTTTAGCGGCTTATCCCCACACTGGACAAGCGTAGGCTAGAATTGGACGCATAACCACAGTGTGGAGAAGCACTTAATTATCTCTACTCAATTCAGAATTCCGGCCAAATAGGGGGAATATAATTTAAACATTTTTTTCCAGAATTTTGCACGCGTGTGTAAAATGTGTGTTTTCCAAGTGAGTTGTTTATCGAAAATAATATCGAGGTATTCAGTACTTTGAGACCACGGAATTATAGTGTTATGCATTGTTGGTGGAGGAGGAATTTTGCGTTTTTTAGTGAAAATTACGGCGGTGAATTTTTCAGCAGTAATGTTGATTTTCCACCGATCGTAATATGTTTCAAGTAATTTAAAAGGTTTGTTTAGTGCGAATGTAATGTATGTGGTTCTTTTGTATGTAGTGTACACGGCTGCATCATCAGCTTGCATATTTAGATTTGTTAGTGAATAATCAGGGATATCATTGATGTATAAATTGAAAGGCAGGGGCCCGAGGAGACTTCCTTGAGCTGTGTGCCACAGTTAGAGAGAGTATCCTTGACTCTAACTTGGAAGAAGCGATTTGTAATAAAAGAGTGGAGAAGGTGAATGAGGGGTGGGGGAGGTTGTAAGTAATTAGTTTGTATGTTAGTCCTGTTAGCCACACACGGTGGAAAGCTTTCTGGATATCCAGGAAAATCACGCCGGCGCTCTTTTTCTTCTGAAAACCTTCAGAAATAGATTCTGTTAATTTGATAAGGGAGTGAAGGGTCGAGAGCTTATTTGTGAATCCATATTGGTTAGGATTTATTATATTGCTATCGTTAAGGAAATTGGTCTATAACTCGAGGGTAGTTTAAAATTTTTACCTGGTTTTAGTATAGGAAAAATACTTCCAAGTAGTTAGAAAGTGATTGAGTTTAAGGATTTTGTGAATAAGACTGGTAAGTATTAGAATAGCTTTGAGAGGACAATTCTTAGTCATCCTGTTACTGATGTTATCTTTGCCTGGTGCTTTTTTAGAATTAGATTTTTTGATGAAAGAAATTATTTCAAAAGGGTAGGAAGTTTCAATAGTAGTGGGGGGAGGGGGTGTTAACTGTGTTATTGATTATTTCGTCATATTTACTATTGGGTCTGGTATTTTCTATGAAGTTAGTTAGTATAGAGTTAGCAAGGATATTAGCTTTCTGATCGTCGGTTACAGCCGTGCCGGTAGTGCAATTTAAAGCTGGAGCTTATTTTTGAGAAATTTTTGCATCGCCCATAGACTATTGTCTTGTGTCCTGAGTGCTTTTAGCTTGGTAGTCCAATTCTCATTACTGTAATTTCGAAGTTCTTTTTTAACATTGCGTTGTGCTTTATTGTATAGTGTTTTGTAGTGTGGATCAAGTGTTCTGTGATATAAGTTTCTGTACTGATTTTTCTGTTTTATGAGTTTGTGAATGTACGGTGGAGTGTAGCCTTGTGTTGTGTTTCTATTGGTCGGGGGGGTGGCTAGGGCGGCGGGACCGCATCGGTGAACTAGTGTTTTTTTTGATCTACTTGGGTTTTTGGAGTTGATACAGCTGGGGATGAAAATTTAGTAGTGAGATATTACTATTGGAATATTTTAAAAAAAAAGTCCCAGTTTGTGTGTATAGCTCAGGATTAGTGACATCTTTATTAAATTTGGGAAAAAAGTTAAGAAGAAAGGGTTGTGATCGAAGACAGATCGTGAAGGGAATTTATTGTGAAAGGGTAGTAAAAGTTTCTTAAAAAGGGAAGAAAGTATTAGGGGGAATTGAGTCCGAATCTCGTGGGGGGTTCGATAGGGGGGTGAAGATTTAAATATTAAAAAAAAGGGGAGGCGAACCCTTTAGGGAAGTTTTGCGTTCCGACGGGGGGGCATTAAAATGCCGAATAAAAAAAAGCTGTTTTAAATTTAAAATTTTTCTATGTCGATAGTAAAAGAAACTCATCTGAGTTTGGGGGAATATAAACACTTACTATCGAGATTGATCGTGATCAAGGGGGGTTAGTATGACAATAGTAGCTTAATATTTTTGAAGGAGAGAGTAGTGTTTAAAGGACTTTTGATGAGATTAAGAGTTCCACCGATGTCTGGATTTGTAGGTCTGTCCCTGTAGAAGTGAAATTAGCAAATTAATGTTGTGTATTGGTCTCAAATTTTTTTTCCCTGCATTAAAATTGGGTCTAGGGAGTGCTTCTCTATGAAAATTTTAAGTTCAAAATTCCAGAAAAACCGTTAGCGTTCCAAGAAACCAAACGGGAGGCCGTTTGGGGGACTTACTGATCAAATTTTTTTTGAGGATGCCTTTTTAAAAACACCCGTGGGGGAATTTTCACCTGTTTTTTCGTGACCTAGAGGTGTGAGAGTGAATGAAGAAAACCCGGCGGCCAGATCTTGAAATGTCTTTATTAAGATCTTAACTTAAACACAACAATGATAATATTTATATTATAACTTAGCGACTGAAGTGAGAAAACACAAATACGTAACCAAAAAGCCGGGCTTTTTAAACATTTATTTAACTTTCCCGTCTATTCCAATTCGTTTATATCACAGTTACTAATAGATACTAGAATTATCATACCTTAATCTTTTGTTTAACCGCAAATCCTCTCGGATCTGAAATATCTTTTGCTTAACTCGCGTGGAATTGTATCCACCTTGACTTGATCGTTCCGTCACGAATCGCTTCACACTCAGTGACGGCTTTCTTCTCTTCCTTCAGTTCACGCACTTAAACCAGACTAGCATAATCACTTCCCAGTAGGTCATCCGTTTACGTTAAACTTCTGCTATTTAAAAAGTTTCTAATTTGCATACTCACGTTTCGTTTCTGGATTTGGTTGGAAAGAATTTTTTTTTTGGCCCCAAAGAACCCAAGAGGAGTTTTGAGCCCGTCACAGCCTCTATTAGGCTGTACATTTGGTTTGGATCCGCTTGTGCGGAATTTTCTTGATCCAAATTATTTACTAAAGGGGGTAGTATTTAGAGCTGGCAACAAGGCATTGAACAGTCGCTTTAATATTACAGTTATTCCCGTTGGGAATGTTAAAGTTAAGATTAGGCGTCGCATTTAAATTTATTTGCGAATTATTAGCTTGAATGGGAGGGTCTCAGTTTGGCGAGAAATCTCAGGTCTTCGTTGAGCCACCTGTTTAGTTTTTGTTATGAATTCCTGCATTATTATTTCTGTTTGACGTTATTTGAGCATATGAGAAGTTAGGTCTTACGAAGCTATTGTAAAGATTAGTATAGCTATTTCTGTTGGTTTTAGCAGTGCCCTTAGGGGACTTTGGAAAGCATGGGCATCCCTGCCAGTTGGCCATATGGCCGTACACCTGACAGTTTATGCAGAATTTAGTTTGTTTTATTGGGCAGTCCCTCGTGATGTGCTCCTCTCCGCATTTAAGACAGAGGGGTTTGAGGAAGTAATTCTCAGCACTGTGATGGAAATGATTGCAAGTCCCTTGCCATTATATCCATCAACAGTAATGTTAAGGTGCGAAAGAGTTTTCAAATCGAATATCTTAAAATTTTCTATTGAGCGAGGTAAGGTAACTAGAAATACTGCTAATTTTTGTTTTGTACGGCGTCCCATGAGAGATGGGTTACTTTTTCAGGTAGGAATCCCAGTTCGAGGTCTGGTTTGATTCAATCGGTGTTAGAGTATCGGTGTTAGAGTTGCTTATTACTATTTTAATGGGACGCTCATTTTTTGGTTTTATAACATAGAATTGATATTTTAGGTTTTTAAGAGTATAAGTTACAATCCTGTTTTGTTCAAAGGTATCTGAGTAAAGTTTTATATATTCACCAGTGGTTTTTAGTCTTAAGTTGGGGTGTAATTTTTTAATGTTATCGATTTGAACACGGTAGTTATCTGTGATTTTTAGCATTAATGGTGGTGGTAGAGAGTTGTTGCCTTGTCGGGGCTGCTGACTGGTTGCAGCGTAATGCGTGTTAGCTACTATTGGTGGGGTCTGTTGTCCTGAGATTTGTCTAGTTAAGACGTTTGGGAGAAGGGAGAATTGATTTTGAAAATTTAAATAAATGGGGGTTCGAGAGTAGTAATTATTGCAGTTTTTCTGAGTGGGGGAAATCCGAAATCATCCTCGTCTTTTCATTTATGTTGACTGTTTCTCCTAGTGGGAGATGGAGGAGGAGTACTATTGGGGGTGTTTTTTGGGTAAATATGATGTAAACAGCCGTGGTTGGTACAGGGGGAATCGAAATCACTCACCGCTTGTTGGAGTGTGCCCTGGATGTCCTGGAATTCGTTCCACGCAGCTCCTACAAAATCATGATTTCTGCACTTATATCCTTTTTCTTTTGTTTTTAACGTCATGATCGTTTGTGATACTGCCCCCTTTGGTGACCGTATCTTTGATGTTCAGCGTGAGCTAGAGGTGTAGAGTTTGCAAAAGGAATAAACATTTTTGATTCTTAATGTGACTTTATTAAGAATAGAACTTAAATGTCTAACAATTTAGATAAATTTAATTAAGCGAGAATCTGTAATGAACAAACACACAGTTATAGTTAAACCGAATCGCGTAATTTAGACCGCTTTCTCTAATTATTTAATCCGTCTACTCTCACTTCTAATAATATTACAAGTCCTAATATCAAATAATCATTCCTACCTTAATCCAAACTTAGATTCAATCTTTATGTGGAAACGTCTGGGCGCGCGTGCAATGGTATGCACCTTGTTTTAATGGCTTGTTTTCCAGGTAACTTCACGATTGGCTGTCAATTCCCACTAGTCTCTTTCACACATACCATTCCCCAAAATTGCCATCTCACTTACTGAAACTTCTGTTATTTAAAAGCTATCTTATTTGCATTTCTTTTTCACCTTTGGCTTCTTGGGTTTTGGTTGGAAAAGAGTTGCCATTAATCTTGGCCCCCAAAGAACCCAGAGGTTATGTTAAAGAAAAGACGCGTGAGCCCGTCACAAGTTGATTTGCATATCAAGTACTTCTACAGTTGATTTTTTACTGCTACATTTCAAACTACGGATGTTTGTTGAAATATTTAAGTAATTTCATTAAATCCAAGTACTTCTCTGATTTTTTTTAGCAGTGTGTATTTCTTTAAAATTTTATTTACTATCGGACCCCTATTTAACGAATTCATCGAAACTGGCCATTTTATACGTTAATTAGGGGGTATTCGTAATATCGGGGTCCAAAAAAGTAATACAGTTTTTCACACTTAACTTTTGGAAATTTTAAAATAAGTAACTAAACAAAATTATCTATAGTTTGAAACTATACACTTTTTATTCAGCAACTAAAGATACAATTAGCGAATTTCTTCGTGCCAGTTAATTGGAAATTTTAAAATGCTGACTAATAGATGTTTTACAATCTTTTTGATACTTAACTCAAAAGAGTTTTTTCCCCACTTTATACAGAAAAGAAAATACTGCATCATTTACATCCTGCTGCATGAGGTATGTTTTCCCAGTTTTCAAACAATGTAAAGCTTTAGAAAAAAGAACAGTTGCAATGCGAAATTCATTACAGTTGAATGTCATTTATCCGAACTTCAATTATCCGAAGCGTCAAATATCAGAACCATTTTTTTTTGTCAACTTTTGTCAATTTAGAATGCGAAAAAGACTACAATGATGACGACAGGGATGAAATTACCGACTTTGTTCAATCGATCCCAGGATTTCAAGAATGTGATGAAGATATAGAAACCTGGATGGCAATCGATGCAGAAGACTCAGTGGATTTCAAATGCTAAATGATGACAAGATTGTGACTTATGTGCAAGCAGAATCCGACCCTGCCAACGATGAAACGGATGAAACCGAGGACAGGGGTCCATCAAATGCTGGCGCGTTTTCTGCGTTAGAGACAGCTATGAAATGGTACGAACAACAATGAGAGAGCTGTCCTACTCAACTACTGCTGCTGAAGAGAGTCAAAGACCTTGCAGCGAAAAAATGAAGGTGTATAACGGTACAACGAAATATAAGTGATTATTTTCCACAATAAAGGTAAAATTGTGACATTTGCACCTATTTTTCTTTTTCTTCAAGCACGTTTTCCGCATGTGATGATTTTCAATATTCGCATAATTTCCGGTTTCATATATTGCATGGATCGCATTCAGTGTTCGGTTATCCGAACAATCGCGTATACGAACGGTGTCCGGTCCCAATTGATTCGGATAAACGACGTTCTACTGTATCAATTTTTATATTAGAGTCGCTAGACATTGACTCCAACAAATCAACAATTGCTTCATAAATTTTTAAAAACAAAATTTTCTGCAAAACCGTAAACTTCACTTCCCTCAAAAAAGAGAGAAAAAGGTAAAAAAACCTAATATATCCCATGCGTTGTGTAGTGGGATGAAATAAGAAAGGAATTTCTTATCTTATTCGAAATTCACGAGATAGGTTACACTCGTGGCTCATCTGCACCTTGTGAAATTACCCCCCTAGGGTGTAGAGGTGTAGGTTCAACTAAAGAACTAGAAGTTTGCATGTTCTTAAAAAATCTTTATTAAGAACTTGAACTTAAGCGTTTAACAGATTAGATAATAATATATATGAGAGAATTTATGATGAAAAAACACACAATACAAGTAATACCGAAATAACGTAACTCGGACCACTAAAATTTATCAAACCCCGCCTAATCTTAATTCCAATAATATCGCCTAAAAATTAAATTTAGTCAATCCTACCTTAATCCAGTCGTTGATCCGATACACAAGGCGTCTTTACTCGAGTGCAATGGATGCAACTTGACATAATTTTTTCTATTTTTTGGGATAACCTCTTTTGGGTTCCCATCACGATTTTTATCATTTCAACAACATTCCCCAATTTATTTTCCCAACCCCAAACCCCCTTTTTTTAAACCCTATCATTGGTGAACTCCGCACAAACCCGGGGGTTCCGGGCCTGACTTGATAGGCACTTCGGGTTTAGAAATATTGGAAGGCTTTTTCGATCAGGGTGTTACTCAGGTCGGGAGAATCACAATAAAAGAGATTTTTAAAATTATTCCCACAAAGCATTTAATTTTAACGTTTAATAGCCCAAAACTACCCAAAACACAAAAAAAAGCTTGATATCGGGAATTGAAAATCCGCCCCTTTATATACCAAACCCCTCTGCGCTGTTTCTAGTGCCAGAGGTTCGGTCCCCCCAAACTTTTTTTGCCGAGGTCAAATTAACATGCTCTAGATGTGAATCTTTGGGATTGTACTAAAATAAAATTTTAAATTGTTCAGAACCCCATTATCGATTCAAAGATACTAAGGGGAAATTCGAAAAAAAAAATTTGGAAATTAAAAAAAAAAACATCTCTTACTTGAAAACGCAAACTAAAAAAGTTCCTCAGTCCCAAACATATGCCGTTCCCAAAACCTACAGCTGAAACCCACAACTACGCAAACAGACCCAAATTTTTAAAACATAATTTGCCCCCCTTTTTAAATGTCTGAAACCCGTATCTTCTGAAAAATACTATCCCAAGTACCTCATTTTTAGTGTCTACCGTCCCCGCGTCTTTCCTTCACCCACTCAAGCACAATTTTCCCCACATCTGCAATAATACCAACAATAGAAAGCAAGTTTTTGGGTTTTCCAATCCATTCCTCTGCTCTACTACTACTACAAACCCTTTTTAGCAATAGCCTAAATACTTCCCCCTTAAAATGTTATCAACTGAAATACCCCCAGTTCTTACAATTTTAAAATAAATTTCCCGCACTATCAACTGAAGTTCAATCATCATTTTTCCCTTATCGGGAGTCGGGAGCTACTACATCCAATAAGGAACATTTTTCACATCTCAAATTCCAAAACGATTAAAACAAAACTCCAAAAAAATAGAAAAAGGCGTGCAAAAAAAACAAAAAGGGAGACATTGAAATTAAAAAAACACCTCACACACCTAAGAAAAGCTTTTTGTTCATCATACCTCAGAAAGAGGGTATGATTGTGTACGATGTAGATGAGGATAAACCGAACAATTTAAACATATAAAGAGGCGGTTACTCACATATCATAACACCAACGAAGTATCAAAAGAAATGATGGATTACTACTTTTAACAGTCTAAAAATAGAAAACGACTTTTTTTATAAATATATATCCAGCTTGGTGGAGGAATTCTCACACCACTCTTTGTTTTAAATTTGTTCGGTATGAATTTTATGCACAATTTTCTATTTTGCCTTTTTTAACGAAAATTTAATTAAATTTCTTAGTGATTTTAAAAACTTTCAAGTTTAAAAAAGAAAGTTTGGCGCATTTTGGGCCAAATTTGGGTGTTACGCAAATAACCCCAAAATCACCCAACCCCTTGGTACTTAAATTTTGTTCAAAAATTTACTTTTTTTATTTGTCTGTTTTTAGAAAAAATTTTTTCCAAATTGGTGGGGGAAAATTCCCCACCAAATTATTTTAAATTTTTTTCATTTGAAAATGATTTTAAAATATGATTTGGGTATTTTAACTTTTATTGAAACTATATTGTCAATATATTTTTTCAAATTTTATGGAAAACGTTTTTTAATTTTTTTTAACTTAAAGTTTTCGCAGTTTATAGCCAGATTTGGCCTTGCCCAGAAAAAACCCCCCCCTTCACTTCACTCACTTTTCCCCCCAAATTTACCACACTACTTACTGGGAAATTCCCGATATTTAAAAGCTATCTAATTTTTTTATCTTTTCATTCAGTTTCAATTTTTGGGTTTTGGTTTGGAAAAAAAAGGTTCCAAATTTAAATTTCCCGCCCCAAAAAGAACCCAAAGGACATGCTAATGAAAAGGAGCGGAACCCCTCACAAAACCCGTTAAAATCTGGAAATGGGGTTTTCCCCCTTTTCCCATCAAAATTTACTGCTCTTAAGAAAAGTCTTTCGTTTCCGGACATTCGAAAAGAAATCCCTTTTTTTTCTCATCCTAATTAGTAAAAAAATTATTTTCGGCTCTATTGAAGTAATTCGTTCATTTGAGGTTTTTTTATTCGTTTATTTATACGAATTTTTAGCTTTCATTTCAATTGGGGGTGGGGGAAGGAAAATTCAATAATTCTCAAAATTCGTTAAATAAGGGTTCGGTAACTTGGGGTCCGACAGTATTGAATTGAGGAGTTCTGTTGATCCAATTTCGATTACTGAAAATTGAAAGAGCTACAAATACTTGATCAATTTGTTTAAAAAAAATAGGATCCCCTGTTAGGAACAAGTATAAAATTCGTTGTTCTTTGCGAAATAACGTCTTCTTTCTCAGGCACTCGTGGCGTGTATGACGACTCATAAATTTTGGCCCCCAAAGTCGCGAGAACCCCACAGAAATTTTGGGAAAACCAAATTCAAAAAGGCCCTTTTGGGAAAAACCCGGGGAGGGGGGAAAAAAAAAAGTGGGGGGAATCAAAAGGGGGAAAAAAAAGGGGAAAAAAGAGACAAAAGGGGAAGGAAATTTTTGGAAGAAAGAATTGGCCCCCGGAAAAAAATAGTGGGATGAAGATCGGGAAAAAAGGAGGGATAAACTCTTTACAGAAAAAGGACGATTTAAAAAAGTGAAACGGAAAGAATCCCCCAATGCCCCTGACCGGGAAAAAAGGGGTGATCAAAAAATTCCATTGGCGGATGGGGGGGGGAAAAATGGATGAAAGGGGGCCTCTCAGCGGGGGGCGTAGTTGGAAGAAAAGCATGGACGAAGGAGAAAGGAAAATGTCCCTTGAAGACAAAAGGATGTCGGAAAGTGAGAGGAAAAAGATGGAGCTTTCTAATGAAAGGAAAATGTTAATGGGGATAGATAGAAGTGAAGAACTCAATAAAAACAAATGGAGAGAAAAAAACATAAATGAGGAAAAAAAAAGAAATGGTCGGATGAAAAGGGATGGACCTCACGAAAGGAAAGAGTTGGAAAAAATGAGAAGAAGGCAGTCAAAAAAAATGGGGGACAACAAAAGGCGTTTCTTATCCGGCGGGAGAATTTAGATAGCGACGAAAGAACAATGAACACGGGGAAAAAAACAACAAGGAAACCGACCCGAGAAGAGAAGAATTTTATAAAGAAAAAAATTTGTCGGAAACGATTAATAATGTTAAGAATAAAATAGATGATGAATTAGAAGAAACTAGTGAACCTTCTATAGAGGAAAAAATCTACTGAAAAAGGGAAAAAAAAGAAAAAAGGGGAAAAAGAATACAAAGGAGAAGAAAAAAAATAAAAAACAGACCTCCACCTTAAACGAAACGGGGTGGGGAAAAAACAGAAGGAAACACCGACAGGGTTAAGGGGGGACGAAATTTTAAAGTGAGGAAACGAAGTACCCTAAATTTTCCAGGGGGCGTTATTTACCTTCGAAAAATGGAGAAGATCCCTTATTAAGTGAAAACAATAGAAAGGATTCAATGTATAGTAAGGGAACACAGCGTCAGGAAAGGAAATCATTAGAAAATGAAGATGCAATGAAAACGAAGGAAGGAATACCGGAAAAAACCGATCCGCTAACTAATAACGAGATAATGGAAATTTCATTTCAAGAAAGAGATTTTAATAAAAACGATGAAAAAAGTAATGATCCCAAGAAAATAGAGCATTATGAATCTTCAGATATAAAAGAAACAGAAGTCAGGAGACACAGAAAATATCCACCCCGGAAAGGAAGGAATTTAGAACAACGGAATGAAGCGAAAGGTGAGCTTTTAAAAAGCGAACAAAGACATAGGAGAAAAAAAAAGAGATGGAAACAATTACGTAAAAAAAAAAATAAATTAAAATTTTCCATCAAAAAAATAACAACAATTCGAAAATTCTCCCAAATTGGGGACAAAAAAAATGAGCTCAAAAA
>BMAV01025032.1:0-21287 GCA_019973955.1 Trichonephila inaurata madagascariensis | reverse complement strand
TAATAAAATCTCGATTTAAAATTTTTCGGCACATTTTTGATACAAAGGCTCTTTCTAACGAAGCGAAAAAGAATTCCCAACCTTCAGGTCTATTAGGCACCTTCACCGTTAGGATGCGAACACTTTTCACCAACGCATCCAGTGAGTTAAAAACCTCACCTGTTCTCTCGTTATCTGAATTAACTCCAACTTGTAAACGTGCAATCTCAAGCTCAAGCTCCTTTTCTCGTAACCTATTTTCCGCTTCTTTTTTACGGTCTTCCTCCGCTTTCTTACGGTCCTCGATCGTATATTGAATTAAATCCTTAACAAATTCAACACACGTTCTCCTTACAATATTTATTTTCTTTAATATATAATTTCAGTTAACTCAACAATAGTTACTTTTTCAGCAACAGTCTCACCAAGTTCGAGAGCTACGATCCGAAGATCTTCCTTACGGCAGTTCTTAAACATCTTTCTAAAATTAATTTAGTCCTCAATTTATAACAATAAAACACATAAGAGACCACTACTCACGTCACCTTGAATAGCTCACTTCTCCGGCTCAGCTGAAAGGACCAAATGTTGGGGAGTGGTCCCTATGTGTTTTTCCTCTCAGGAAACCAGACGAGAATGTTGACACAACACCCTTTATTTTCTCTCGGTTGTGCTCGGGGCGTATGTCGGAACACTTGCGATGGGCACCGTAATTCCACGCTCTCACTCGTCTGATCTCCCACACACACTCTGAAACTCTAGTCCTCGTTTCGCTAAATACACTTAATCACCGCCGGGCGGCGCCCACTGCGCATGCTCGAACAACAAATATTATTCAACTCAACAAAGAAAAATATAATAAAATTATAGAACATTATATTTTTAAAAGTAATTAATGAACAAATAAAAATGTAATAAAATTATAGAACATTATAATTTGAAAAATAATTAATTTTTAAAATGAATTTTATATTTAAGCATTTGTAATTAACTATATTTTGTATTTTATGTAATCCAACTGTATTTATGTTTATATTTGTAAATCTGGAAATAATTTATTGTAACCTTCTTCAGATTATCCGATTGGCAACAGTCGGTATATTTTGATTAGACTAGTTGCAATGTTTTGATGCTATCTCCGCTAAGCCTAATGGAATAAAACGTGCTCTTCGCGAATTCTTTGAAGCAACTTTCTATTTTTTAAATGTTATAGAACCAAACGTTCATAACAAACTGGTGACTCAGAACAATTTTATTTAAATTTTGCATTGAATTCAGTCATAATTATAATCTGTTATAATGCTTGACGAAGATTCGAAGAATTTGGAAATGAGCGCCGTCAGCATAAAAATACCGCCGTTTTGGACTGATAGGCCGGACATTTGGTTTTATCAAGTAGAGGCTCAGTTCCAGATATCAAGAATTTCTTTAGAAGAAACAAAATTCCATTATTTGGTATTGCAATTAGAACCAAAATACGTCGAGAATATATGGGACGTTGTTAACATCAAAAGTGATACGAAGTACACGAACTCGAAAAACAGATTACTATAAGTTTGTTTAAAGAAAGTGAAAATCTTCGCATAAAACGGCTCTTAACGGGAATTGAACTTGGAGATATGAAGCCCAGTCAGCTGTTGCAGAAATTGAAAACTGTTGCAACGTCCTATATTTTGGAAAATTTGATCAAAACTTTATGGCTAGAAAAGCTTCCTGAGCCCATTAAAAATATTTTGGTTGTCAGTGATGAGAATTTAGGCAAATTTTCAGTAATGGCTGATAAGATATCCGATATGACTCCCAGAACAGAGATTTTTGCAATTGGAAGGTCTTCGGACTGTGGTGAAGCAACGTCGTCAAAGGATCAGCTTCTTCTCGACAGAATTCAAAGCCTAGAGGAACAAATATGCCAACTCAGCATTCTCCACAAATCAAGGACGAAAGAACGCTATAGTTTTCGTCCTAAATCCCGAAGTCGTTCTCGGAAACGTTTCGACCCCAAAGGAAAGTACTGCTATTTTCACTTCCGTTTCGGTGCTCGATGCAAACCTGAAAAATGCAGTCCGCCTTGTGCATGGAATAGGAATACGGAAAATTTCAGTCTGCAGTAAATATTGTGACAAATTCTGCTGCAGAAGATTATAAAGCCTGTCGCCCTATCTGTGTGTTTCTCACATTGATTTGACTTAAGATTTATCCCTTTTTCCTCTAACTCAAGCTTTACCTCAGACCCTTTGCAAATTTCGATTATTCGTCAAAGATTGAACGACAAATTTGCATTTCCTGTTAGATAGTGGAGCTGATTATTCAATAATACCAGCCACATCTAAAAATAAACAACCATCGGATTATAAATTATTTGCAGCAAATGGAACAGAAATTCCAACCTATGGAATTAAAGTGCTAAGTATTGATTTGGGATTGCGTAGAGAATTTTTATTTCCATTTATAATTGCCAAAGTTAGTAAAGGAATCTTGGGAGCTGATTTTCTAAATAAGTTTAACTTGTTAATTGACATCCGAAACAAGCAGTTAATAGATGGAATAACTAACCTTCATGTTACAGGTGAAATTTCTTCTATTTTGCAAGAAAATAAAATTAACATAATGGGTAAAACATCAAAATTTTCTAATATATTATTACAATTTCCAGATTTAATGAAACCAAATTTATTAATTACTAATACAAAACATGATGTTAAACACTATATTGCTACTAAAGTCCCACCGGTTTACTCAAAAGCTCGTCAATTGGATTCTAAAAAATTAGAAATAGCCAAGCAAGAATTTAAATTTATGTTAGATAACGATATCCTTCGACCTTCTAAATCTCCATGGGCGAGCCCACTACATCTTGTGAATAAAAAAGATGGAAGTGTTAGACCATGCGGTGATTATCGACGTTTAAATGCTCAAACCATTCCTGACCGTTATCCAATTCCACGTATTGAAGATTTTCATCACATTTTAAAGGGAAAAAGAATATTTTCTAAAATTGATCTCTTCAAAGCATATTTTCAAATACCCATTGCTGAGGAAGATAAGGAAAAGTTATTTGAGCTTAATGTGACGAGTTTTGGGTTAAGAAATGCACCATCTACTTTTCAGCTCTTTATCAATGAAGTTTTATTTGGACTAGAATTTGTTTTTCCTTACCTCGATGACATTCTAGTAGCCTCCGAAAATGAAGAACAACATAAAACTCATCTGAAACTTGTGTTTGATCGGTTACAAAAACATGGTCTTCGAGTGAATATCTCCAAATCTACTTTGGGAGTAACTCATCTAGAATTTCTAGGATACTTGATAACACCCGAGGGATCTAAGCCACTTCCAGAGAAAGTAGATGCTATTTCGTCATACAAGTTACCCGAAACAATTCGCGATTTGAGAACCTTCCTTGAACTCATTAACTTTTATAGAAGATATTTAAAAGATGCTGCTAAAAATCAAGCTATTCTTCACGAGTATTTAAAAGGCTCAAAAAAGAATGACAAGACAAAAATTCTTTGGACAGAAGAAGCTAAAGAAAATTTTGAAAAATGTAAACAAGATCTTGCAAATGCTACTTTATTATGCTTTCCTGACCCTGATTTACTATTGGCTTTGTTTACTGATGCTTCCAATTTTGCGATCGGATTTGAAGCTGGAAATTGGAAACCGATTTCATTTTTTTCTAAAAAATTAACTGACGCACAGAAAAATTACAGTACCTATGATAGAGAATTATTAGGAATATATCTTTCTGTCAAAAAGTTTAAACATCTTCTTGAAGGAAGAAATTTTGTTATTTATACAGATCACAAGCCAATTACATATGCCTTTCATCAAAAAAACGAAAAAGCTTCACCTAGACAGTTACGTCATCTACAATACATATCCCAATTTTCAACTAATATTTGTCACATTAAAGGAGAAGATAATATAGTAGCAGATGCAGAGTAATCGACTATGATGCTATAGCGGATAAACAAACCCAAGACAAAGAATTGCAACAGTTAATGAGGAGTAACTCTTCAGTAAAATTCAAATCATGTCCATTACCATCAGGAAAAACACTCTGGTGTGATATTTCAACATCCAATATAAGACCCTACATTCCAAAACAGTTTCGGCAACAAATATTTCAACAAATTCATGGTTTTTCACACCCTGGGATTAGATCAACTATTAAATTAATGACCTCAAAATTTATCTGGTCAAATATGAAGAAAGAAATAAGAGAATGGGCAAGGACATGTATTCCCTGTCAAAAATGTAAAGTCCACAGACATACTAAATCAAAATTTGGAGAATATGAAGTACCTGATACAAGATTTAGTGTGATACACATTGACTTAATTGGTCCACTTCCACCATCGCAAGGCATGACATTTTGTATGACCTGTATAGACCGTTTTTCGTGTTCGATGGAAGTAGTTCCCTTGCCTGATTGTAAAGCAGAGACAGCTAGCAAAGCTTTTTACGAACACTGGGTTTGCAGATTTGGAGTACCTGTGAAAATAATTACAGATCAAGGAAGGCAATTTGAATCCCAGCTGTTCAGAAGTTTAGCTGCTATTTGTGGGGCTAAAGTAGCTCATGCAACTTCTTATCACCCTCAATGCAATGGGAAAGTGGAACGGTTGCATAGGACCTTAAAAGGGGCAATCAAAGCTTATAACAACATCAAATGGACAGAGACATTACCAACAGTCTTATTAGGACTAAGAACTGCCATAAGACCTGATACCAATCATACTATAGCTCAGATGGTTTATGGTTCTAATATCAGATTGCCAGGTGAATTTTTTAACCCACCCTCCATTCAAATTGATCCTGAAACATTTGTCACTACATTGCAGACTTTTATGGACGAGCTGAAGCCAACAAAATCTTCGCCTCCAAAAAGTCAAAAGATTTTTTTTCATAAAGACTTAAAATCCTGCACTCATGTATTTGTGAGAGTTGATCATGTAAAGAAAGCTCTGCAGCCACCATATGATGGTCCATTCCCAGTAAAAGAAAGAAATGAAAAATATTTCACACTGATAATAAAAAATAAACCTGTGAATATATCAGTGGATAGACTAAAACCAGCTTATTTGTTAGTGACAGACCCTATTCCTGACAAAACATCAGTTCCTTGTAAACAATCGAATGAAAATTCAGCAGCTAATGACTCTAACCTCTTATCTGATGATAAGCCCACTGTGTTTCAAGACATGGAAGATTGGTAAAGAAACCTGTGTAAGATTTAAGAGGACTGATATTCACTGTAAATAACTTATTATATCTTTCTCTAACTTATAACTATTTACTTATATCATATATTTTGGTTTACTTAATTTTTACAAATACTTATAAATGTATGTCATTTCTCTAACATCAAACTAGTCATCATTGTATATAATATTACTGTTTCTAAAAGTATATAACACTTGTACAAATATTTAATTTTCTGTATTTATAATGTATTGTTTAAAAGGCTTATTTAAGAAAATAATTCTTATTTAACATCTAACACTATCCCTGCCATACTTCTCGTTTCGTAACACAGTTACTGGTAGGGGAGTAATGTTGAGACAAATATTATTCAACTCAACACAGAAAAATATTATAAAATTATAGAACATTATATTTTGAAAAGTAATCAATGAACAAATTGATGCTAGCTCAGCTAAGCCTAATGGAATAAAACGTGCTCTTCGAATTCTTTGAAGCAACTTTCTATTTTTTAAATGTTATAGAACCAAACGTTCATAACACATATGTCTTGTTCGGGTGTATAAACCTCCTAAAATTTTTTCTGTAAGTAATTTAAAACGGTCCATATCTTTTTTTAGTTTTGGCTGAGGATGAGAAGAATCAGTGTTTTCATTCCTATCTAAATGAATAAATTGCATAATAAGGTCAAACCTTCTCGAACTCATGAGGTCAGAAAAACTAGGAGTTTCAATTAACTCTCTTTTTGACCAAAACATTCTTACAATTGGTTTCGTAATTATTCCTTTCAAAATTAATGTTGCAGAAAATACTCTCAATTTATTCACATTAGTTTCACTTCAATGATGAGTTCGGGAATGTTCTTTGCTCTTAAATTTATTTAAATTTTCAGCAGCAAAAATGTTGGTTTCAGTAACAATATGATTTACAATCTCATCAGTAAGAAACAGCTCGAAGTACTCTAGTGGATCAGAAATATTTGTCACGCAAGCTTTCATGCCCACATCACCAATAAAACTAAATCGTCTGGGAGCGGGAGAACTTGAATCTATTTTACACTCGAAAAATCTCCCTCGTCGCTTGAATCGTCTTCTGAGCTTGATATGCTGTGAACAGAGTCTTCATCAGACTCAAAACTTGATAAGCTTTCTGTATCGAAATCAAAATCATCATCATAATAATCTAATTTTCGCCATTTTACTTTACAAACACTCTAAAAAACACGCCAAAATACGCATAAAAAAACAACCTTTCATTATGAAAAGAAATTCATGGAACCCATACTGCCATCTGTAGACAGTAAAGCTAACTAAATTTCGCGAGTAGGATTAGTTTGTAACATAATCAATGCATAATAATAAATTTGAACGAGTCCAGCTCGTCAGCGCGCTTTGGGGAAAAATTTCACATCGCGAGTAGTACTCGTTTCTACCCATTTTGGTAGAAATCTTGCACCCGAGCTGAACTCGTTTGCGCGCATTCAGAAGCACGACTCCATTTGCGAGCTGAGCTCGTTCATAACCATCAACGGGTTAAGGGAAATAGAATGTTCGTGTATACTGTGTTGGTCCGTTGTCTATTAATGCCTACTCTTTATATACATCTTCTATTTGGTTGCAAAATTCGTGGTAGAGCCGGCAACACCGCAAGAAAATTTTTGCTGGTGTTGGCGGAGCACTGTGGATAGATGCTTAACAGAGGTGTCTCAAAAAGGATATTTGTGAAAGTTGCTTTATGAAAGAGAGAGAGAATATCATATGGTTAATACTACCAAAGACATGGGAGTGTTTAAATTCAATGTACATTGTGGGGGAAATTAAAAGTTTACAATTTAACAAGTCTTACAACTTAAAATTCTCTATAGGTACAGCACGTTAGGACTTTGTAGATTCGTCTGAAAAGATAATGTGATGTTATTTGTTTACGTTTAACACATCAATGTCACGTTGTTGTTACTGTGTCCTTCCCGAAGGGAAAGAATGAAAGTTGCCAGGGTCTGAAACAGGTTGGACTTCTACACGATATATGGCGACATCACCTATCTCCTTTTCCACAATTTAGGCATGGAACTGGAGGGGAGGGAAATATTCTCCAGCCCCTACACCCGTTGTTTCTGCTGCAACCACCCACAAGACTTTCGGACCCACTTATTTAACGAGCACGTACTCCGTGTGTGTGAGGCCTTCCTGTCTGGAGTCCGATGCTCTAACCACTAGGCTACTCAAGGCTTTAGTAATGTTGTTATCGTATTCTTCCCAAAGGGAAGGAATGAAAGTTGCCTGAGCCTTAAACAGGTTGGACTTCTACACAATAGAAGTCAATGTCATATCATATGCAAGTGATGTACATTCAAAAGCAACCACAGTTATATATACACATCTCGCTCAAATTTTCTTCTGCTGCAGGCTGCGACGAATTATACGGGCTGACACAAATTGTGATGCACTAGACCCTAGTTCGTATGCTAGAGATTGTATTGCTGAGGTGCGTTCCATCATGCGCCCAATCCACTGAAGGAAAAATTACACCTGAAAAATCAGCTTCTTTTTGTGGCTAACAGAGTTCCTATGCACCCCTAAACATTGCGGGGTCCAGTCTTTAGTCATCACCCCGGCAACCTTTGACCTTGAAAAAATTCCACCCTCCCAACGAGCTGGAGTGTAATTCGAGGATAAAAGAGCGATCGATCACACCGGAGAGTGACAGAAAGAGATTCCGTTGGAAAACACTAAAGAGAACGGTCTCGTGTTGCCTCCTCCCTCACAAATAACATATTCTGAATTCTAATGAAATACTCAATTTTGTGAATAACTCAAATGTAAGTATTGTAATTAATAGCTGTAACGTAAATAAACCAATTATTTAATTTTCGTAACTCTCAAGCTACCACTAATTTTCTCAAATGTCACAATGGTGTGAGAAGGCTGGTGCAATTGGCCTCACCAGCATCCACCGATTTCATATTTACATCAATAAATCTTTATTCAACATGAGAATCGATGTCCAGAAGGATAATTCACAACCTCTATTAACCACAATAAATCATATGGTGAATTCAGAAATGGATTCCCGTCTCGAATGGAAAGCAGCGCACCCCTTCTGTTATATCCTGGGATCATCATTTGTATTAAATGTCTATAGTCTTCTGTTTGTATTGTGTGTTTTTGTTCTCTTATGTATCCCGGGATAAAAACACACAACTTTATGAGCAAGTTTTCAGAGACTAAATAAATACTAAAAAACAGAAGAAAATCCAGAAGTCTAATTACTTGGCAAATGTAATCAACACATTTTCTTTTTAAAATATTTTTTTTAATTAATCTGATATATGTTGTTGGTGCTGTACCGTTTTAACAGTAATTTATATGAAATGTGCATCCTGGATGTTTTTTAACATGAAAGGAAGAGGAGAAAATTTTTTTAAAAAACTTATAACTAGTTTTTAAAATGCTAAATTAAAATTTTAAGTTAAAAAGGTAAGAGATTACATCAGTAACAAAAGAAGCATTTTTCCTAGTAGCACTTTAAATATGTAGAATCATGTGTTTACATCATTTTGCTGATTTTCTTAAGCCTTTGAAACAGTTTGCACTTAAAAAATTATACTTGAACAAAATATTTTAATTTAAGAATTGGGGCTTTGAGAAGAATTTTTTCAGATACAGTGATCTATTAATAATTCTACAGTAAAAAATACCAGGTATAAAGATTTAAGCTGCAGCAAATTGTGTAAAGAGTGAAGTCGTTTTTTAAAAAATGATTTCTTTCAAATATAGGATTAAAGATAAACTCTTTAGCAGTTTCTATATTTCTAAAGTTTTTTTAATGAGATAATTTAATTCATATTTTAAAACACTTTGATAACAAATTTATTAACCTAATTTAGAAAATCAAGAATAATTTAGTACAGAAAATGATCCAGCATCATGGAACTTTTTTACTCTTTTGATTTATAATTTATATATATATTCTTAAGAATTTAACTTACTTTTAAAATTTACTAACTTTTTAAAAATGATTAATTGCATTTTTTTTACAGAAATGTTGTATGTTGAGGTCTGCAAAATATGTGATGAACGAAAAAAAGATTCCACTTGATTGTACGATCAATAATGAGGCAGAATACTCTCTAACAAATGAGAATTTTTACACAAAATTGTAAAAGAATGTCTACCTTTTTTTAGAAAAAAAATTTGCAATAAATGCAAAATTCTTCCCTATTATTCAAAATTTAACTTTTCATGAAATATTACTCAATTACATTTCCAGACAAATTATGGCAAAAATATTAATTTCTTCATTGTATTTCCTAACTCCAATAATAATTCTTTTTGAAGCACCCTATGCAACACACGTTTGAATAAGAACATTATTTTAACACACAAAATTTTCTTTTCTCTTTTAGTTACCTTCAATATTGATACAATTAATTTTTACAAATGTTGTTTCTTTTTATTTAACATGACACATTTTTTTTTATTCCCAAATGGCATAAGAAAATGACAAACTCTTACAAAGAGACAAAAAACACAAACAAAAATAAAGCAAAAGATAAAAGTCAATGTCTTATCAGCAGATGTCCAGAACTCCAATATCTTTTCACCTCGGAGTTTCCACGTGGAGCCAAGCATCCCAAAAATGATTTCTGTCTATGACCTCATCTTTCTTACAGAGTGGCCAATTTGGACTTTTTATCATGGAACTTAAATGACCAATTTTAAATCATGTCTTTTAATACAGATTTAGTCACATAAGTTCCAATTTTTTAATCAATGGTTCATAAAATTACAATCATAAAAATAAATATTACTTAGTTTATAGGGATTTTAACTTTAGTAGGCAACACACAGCAAATAGTTCAAAAATGTATAAAATAAATAAAATGGCACAGCTTGCTTCCATTCCAACTAAATTCTAAGTCACAAGCATTAAGACAATACTCATTTTATTTTATTACTTCCTTTTTAATAAAACTAATCTTTTCTCACAAAACACACACACACATTTGGCAAATATTATACAACGAACATCAATAATTGCTTTTCTTTATTAGTAAATATTTGAAGTGGCACAAATTAGCCCTTCTCCAACTAATATATTATAAAAAAATGTATACAACTCAGTTGTAGAATGTGGAATATTCTGATAGCCCCCCCCCCAAAAAATGAAAGTTTTCCAAATGAATGTGATTTCCATTTTGATAGGGCAAATAGCCACATTCGACAAAATTTGGTTTTTCAGTTAAGATGTGTGTGTGTGACCCCTCTCTAAATTTTTTTCTGAAAAAACTTTTTTGAAAGATAAAACACACCAGTAAAAAAAGGAAAGAGAGAGTATAATTTACTATGAGAATTCCAAACCTGTCAAAAGAATGTGGAGTTGGATAATGGTGCAATAAAAATCTCAAAAAAGAAATGTATGATTTGACAGAATTCAGAATCTACCTGTGATTAATAAACTAAAGAAACAACTGTTTTGAATATAATCTTAAAATCTACAGGAATAAAATTCCCAACAAGAAAAAATAATAGACTCACAGCTTACAATTTAAGAGATAAAAATGTTACTAAAAATTATATCTGTAGAAGCACATAGGTAATAAATAACTTGTCAACTAGTTAACTAAATCATCATTTTCTTTTGTTCCATAAAAAAGGGGGGTACTTAACAACATGATCTTCATAATACATAAGAAATTTTCAGTTTTAAACTTTTTCCCCCGGGAAAAAGTACAACAGGGGGAAAATAATTAAATGCTGAATAATTAATGAATTAATTAGCTGTATAACTTTTTTTGTCTACGGGCTGTATGAGGATGAAGAAACATTGATTGATTGATTGATTGAATATTAACGTCGCACTGTTCAGCTACACAGGGCTTTTGGCAACGGACCACGAAATTTTTGAACCGGTCAAGTGACGTGGACGACACCTGAGCTGGCACCCCCCCTCTCCTAACTACCACCCACACCAACGGGAGGACATTTTAGCTCTCGACGATTTAACGATGCTCCCCTACACGGCGGGTCTTTAGTGGTCGGGCTCGAACTCGTGACAAGGCAAGCCACGATCGATACCTATACCACTCGGCTCCCGGGGTACGAAGAAACATTGTTTTTCCCAGGTAAAATTTTCGAGATTTTGGGTGTCCTAACCCTTTTAAGATTACTATAAAGTTTAAATTTGGGTATTATATATATTTTAAATATATTAGATAAACTGACAGAGGATAATAAAAAGGAATAAATCTCTTTATAAACTTCAAGATTTATTTTATTCCCAAATAAGACCCCAAAAAAATTTTTAAATCTTTTTTCTCTGGGAATTTTTTCATTTTTGGGAAAACTAATATCAATTAAAATATTTAAACAGATGAAAATATTCGAACTTATGTTTAAAAGTATCTAAATCCTGAAAAAATTCTTTAAAAAAAATTCATTAAAGTGGTTCATATTTTAATATGTTTAAAGAAACCACATAAAACAAATTTTAAATTCATAAACACTGTATATTATTTGAAAAAGTAATTACCCATTAATAATTTAAAATTAAATTTTTCAGTGAAATAGTCCATATTTATACAAAACGCAATTATTTTTTCAGTTTAAAATTTTTCCCGTATTACAAATTTAAACATACTTTTCAAAATTGAATAACCATAACATATGAACAGAATTAATATAAAGCAGATATCTTCAAAAACATTAACCGTATTAAGAATATTTAGCAATTCACTGTGAAATATGTTAATCGATATGTTATCTCACTAAATAAGATGGACAGCAGGGAAAATGCAAGGATATGTATCTTATTTGATAAACAGTTGGGTACATAACAATAACAGGCATTACTATAAAATGTGGTAGGTTTTAGGTTATGTTATTAATAAAACTTTTAATATATTTAAGATAAAGTTTGATCGATTAAAAAATATATATATAAATTTAAACACCAATTTCTCATATAGAATAACATATCTCAATTTACAAAAATAACTAGTGATGTTGGCATAAATGTATCAGTTTATTATACTCAGTTATCTTCAAAACTAAAAATAAATTTAATCATGTCTCCAAGAATAAAGTTATGCAATAATTTTAAATATCTACCTTTTCTTTATATCAATGGTATTATTGATGTTAGGTGCACCGCACTACAAAACACGTGGTGAGGTCTATATCACAAGCGTTAATGGAAGACTGGTGATCATGGTCAAACGCGGGGAAAATCGTCCCTCCTTTGATCATGTGACTTGTTTTCGAGGGGTTTTCTGTCGCAGCCTTCAGAATCAAGATAGCCTTGCTTTTACCCAGTGTATAATTCGATCCCCATGGGAATTTCCTCCTTCCATCCTGACCCAGCGCGTCTGTGTGTACACGCATGATGCGAGTGATTTCTATAATTCTGTTATTAAAATTTCTTCCACTTCTTTTCCTCATAAGACATGTTTCTTTTCCCTCCTTTTATCCCAGCATTGCACAAGCATTTTCAAGTGTAAAACATTTTCCTTTTCTTCCTCCAAATTTCTATTTTGGATTAATGATTTACAAAATGCAATACTGCTTTAGTTAATGAAAAATATTATTTCAAAGCAATATCTTTTAAAATATAAAGCATAAACTAAGCATATTCATTATTTCAATATTAAATACTTTCTTAGAATTTAAAATAAAATAGATCTGAAATTTTCATTTACCAATTACTCGTTACATACCTTTAGCATAAAAATATCTCAAAAATCTAATCTAGTTACATACAGAAGGAAACACAGACAATGTATGATTTTTTTTTCTAAAATAACTAATTTAAATCCATTATCTCTAAATAATGATTTAAAAAATTCTTCCCATTAGCTATTGAAAACACTGCTTATTTCTGAGGGGTGAAAATTCGATAAAAAAACCGTATTTACTTGAATCTAAGCCGCACTATTTTAAAAACATCAAAGCTACCGAAAATCAGGTGCGGCTTAGAATCAAAAGCAAAACATTTGTTGAAAGGAAGAAATTGAGTTACCACCCCTTTCAAAAGGAAAAATGTAGCCATCCATTCTGGCCACTAGCATCGATGACATATCCCGCTCTGCAGTTTATCTCCAGAATTCAGAGTATCCTAAATATTGTTGACTGCTTGCATTTAGGAATTTTATTTGTATATGCATTTTTTTTAACCACCTAAACATCAAAGATATTGGTAATAGCATCAAGATGAGTTTACTATGACACAAATATGAAATTTTGTCATAATTTCAATTTTATAAGTAGAAATTTTATTTAATTTTATAAGTAGAAAAAATGGAAAGAGTAGCGGTCACTGAAAATTTGACAGGGCTTAAACAAATATACATTGATGGTGTAGCAAAATGATGTAATTTTTGTTTATAAATGTTCTCCAGTCTTTGATGAATTCATTTTCAAAACATGATACTGACAGAGAAACTATGGGTTCATATATGTATATATATTTGAAAGTTTTTTATACTGGCAAAATAAATTCATTAACTTCTTATTTCTCATTAGTTTTTCTAAATTTCTGAAGTACTGAATATCTCATGACCTTTTTATAGAATTTTCACCCCTCAAAAACATGTGGAGAATTGGAGGGAGGGGGGGGCTTAGAATCAATGACAAAATTTTAAAATAAAGAAAGTATCACGAGGGGAAAAAAACCTAACATATTCATTATTTTATAATCATAATTTCCTTCCTAGGATTTGATATAGTAAAATTGATCAAAAATGATCATTTAGCAATTAATTGTGACATCAACATACTATTTTCTTGAAAAAAGTTGCCTAATTTATCTTTCCCCGCATACGCCATAAACATTCAAACTCTTGAACTATGTAGTAGGTTTACCGCAATCAATTTTTCTGTCCTTTGGCAATTATTTCCATCGCCTTAATTCCCGTAAGCGAAAATGCACTTTTTAAAAAAGTTTTTTAACCCCTTAAGTGCAGCGGGCATGTATACACGTCCTACTAAGCAGATGCCTTAGTGCCCAAGACGTGTAGACTCGTCCTTCCACTGGAGGACTTTTTGTATCGGGCTGCTCTGTTTAAATTTAGTCCCACTGCTTTGGAATACAATAACATGAGATTGACAGTGAAGAATTTACTTATTTTGGAGAAGAGGTGGGGAAGAATTTTGAAAGGGTATATTACAGGAACGAGAAAATTCATAGCTAGGCAATTTTTCCATTTGAGTGTGCTTTTTTTCCCATTCTTCATTTGCTGTCATTTTCATTTACCGTGTATAACAGGAGCTGTATGAATGCCCTGAATGTGTTACTGGCTTATGTGTTCAACCATGTTTCAGGATACATCACAGAATAGGTAAGTTAAAATTTATTTTTTACTATACTGTAGCTTTATACAAATTAAATTTTTTATTTCCATTTTATTTTATCTTTTATTCAATACATTGTTTATACACTCCTTAAGTCTTCATCATGAGTGCAATGTTTTCGCTGGATATTAATTTTTGCATTTCTTGCTGGTTTTTGCATTCTTCCGTTAATCAAAATTCAAAACACTTCAGAAATCAGCATCTGGTTCGATGTTTAGTAGGTTGTTTCTGACTACTTAAAGCAAAACAATTTGCACATTTATTGTCGCAACATAAAAAATATTGCCATAGGCTAACCACATCACATTTTCTAGCCATTGAATAAGGTGGTCATTTTATTAAGGACGATAATTGCTCCCTCAGTTAAATTATCTGGACAGATTTCAGTAGAGGAATCAATCATACTCTTGCTGTTATACTCTTCATCATTCAATTCTTCCTCATCATACCACAAAAAAGTCTTTCATCTAAAAACACTGTTGTACTATATCTATTAAATATCACATTTCTTTATTATAGCTACAATAATATCCCATTGCATAAGAAAGATTTTAAAGCATGCTCATCTATCTAGAGCTATAACAGTGATTCACACACAAGGTATGACATACCTGAAGAGGCAGTATCCAAAAATATATATGCACTTACAAGCTAAGGCCCCATAAAGGATATGACCTTACAGACAATTACACAAGAAGCTACCCGAAAAAGGTTTAAATAGAGTCTTGAAAAAAGTTATACAGTGGGTATGAGATACCCTGCACGGGAAATGCCGGGTTAAACCGTATAACATGACTGTGGAAAAAACAGGGGCACTGGGGGCTGAATTTTGCAACTTTCCTTGGCAGTTAAGGGTTAACTACATTCTGTTTCAACTCGGAGGTCGGAAAGAGCTAAGTCACGCCTTGAAAAGTAGTTTGGCTTGAAAATCTGTGTTTGATAGCAATTGCACCATTCGCTTTGCATAAACGTAGTTTGTGAATGTTTTTTTAATGATTTCATTTTTTTTAGGGCTTAATTTTTTTTCTAAATTTCACACATTGATAACAAAAGTTTTTAGACAAAAAAAAAAGGTATAAAAAAAATCCCTGTATAATTGAATTTTTGTAAAAAGGTATTAGGAAAAACTTTTTAAAAATGCGCAATTTAAGAAATTTTTTTCAATCTTTAGATAAAAGACATATAATAATGCTTGACAAATGAAAAAAAAGTTTATGCAATTATTTTAATAAATTGCAAAGTTATTTTGTTTACTTAAAATTTGAGTACATTTTGAAAAAATGTTAAAAAAAATAATTTGGTATTTAATTTCTTAAAACACTGATTCTAAAACAGCAAAGTATGAACTTATTTAGTACAGAATGTTGATTCGTCTCGATTATAAAAAAATCCATACAAAACGACTGAACAAGTCTTTTCATAAAAATGAATCGAAATTGACTCAAACAAAAATGTAAAAAAATAATGCATTGAGGAATTCTTGAAAATTTTTCAATTAGACGAAAATGATTATTAGATTTTTTTCGAGGGATAGAATCTTTCCTTGTTTTTTCAAGGAATAAGATCTTCCACCACATTTTTACTTTCAATTAATGATTTACAGAAAGCAATAATTCTTTACTTAATAAAAGTATTAATTTAAAGCCATAAAGAAAAATGTTTCTGATATAATATATTGAATAAAACTAAGTATATTCTAACTAAACTATATTCTCTCTCATTATTTTAGCAACAATTATTTTCTTAGAACTTAAAATAAAATGGAATAGGAATTTTCAATTAACAATCAATCATTACATACTAGTAGCTTAAAAAGTCTAAAAACTAATCTATAGCTTTATCTAGAACAGTATTATCATTACATAATTAATCTAGTAATGATTAATAGAAAACAATATTGCTTTACTTTTTAAAAATAAATATTTATTTATAAATCCATTATCGACAAATAATGAATAAAAAATTCTTAACATCAGCTATTGAAAAATCTACTTATTTCCTTATTGCAATGTTTTTAAATGTTAGATTAAAAATATATAACAATAAGAGGGAAAAAAATCTGGTAATTTATTTACATTCACTGTGTAAAATCATTGGAAAGGGAAATAATACTATGCAATAAAAATGCATTTCAGAATTTTTCCACTGTTCTTCAATAAGTCATTCTTTAAGAATAAAGAAAACTATCAGCTGTCATGTGTGATAAAAAATAAAAGAGTGCATTTATTATTTTATATAACAATAAATAATTTCTTAGAATTTAAAATAATAGTGGTAGGGTTGCTATATATTGTAAACTTTATTGCCAAATTTTTGTCGCCAAGAAGTGTGCCCTCCTAGAATCCAACCGAAATCCATACAGAATGAATAAAAAATTATATTTTCATTAAAACACATCAATATTGACTCATTTTAAAACAAATCATAAAAAATGCAAAATATGGTTATTTTGTGAAAAAAAAGTTAAACCACATTGTGGCAAAATAAAGATTTTGATAAAAAAAAACAACGAAAATGTTGAAAATCTTTCTCTCTCTGGCTTATTAGCGTAGTAAACTACATACAGGGGCAAAATAAGCGCACATTTTAATGTTTTTAGTTAATATCCTCTTAACTAATTGCAATACTGGAATATAAATGGTCAAAATGGCTTCCTCGGATCATTCCCAAGCTTTTGGTACCTTCGGCGCATTTTTGCATTGAGCGGTTCGTGAGAAGATAGCTTCACACAGATAGGTTTGTTTACGTACAAAATTTAATAGTGTAGATCGATTCTCACACATCCGCATATAAATTATCATCGAAACTCGAAGCATACTTATCCTACTACTCTTGACCAGCTATTCTTTAGTACAGACCAGATACGATGCACATTTTTTCCTTTCTTTTGGCATTCCCAAATATATTAACCATTCCATTCCTTTTTAACCAAAGGCATAGGATTCTTGCAGATGATACATTTGCAGCAATCATTCCTTCATCCATACATTTTTCTTTCATTTTAAATCATAAAAAAACCCTTAATTATACCTTGCAAATATACTGTTCCGGACCATTTTAAAGAATGCAAAAACAAGAAACTAAATAGAAAAAAAATATTCCAACGAAAAGCTTGTAAGCCTACGAATTTAAAAAAAATTAGCCATATTTCCTAAAAAAAGAACAAATGAATCATCCGTCTTCAAAGCATGCAACATTACTCTGTGTGTGGAATAACACCAATTATACGAAGTATATGCGTTGTCAAATTAAATAGTCTGTCATAATGTGAAATAGTTGCCTTACCATGGAATATCTAATAAATATGATCCAGACTTTAATGAGAAGGCTTTATGAATCCAAATTGGAGTTGTCTGCAGGAAAAGAGAATCTGCATAATGTACTTATTAAAGTCACAGTTTGTTCCCTTTCTTCTGATCCCTTCATTGTACTTTTTCAAAATTAGTAGTCTAATTTGTCATCTTTTTTTTCCACCTCTAAAGCAGTTCTACATTTTTTTCCAGATGGAACACTATTGTGTTCCATATTAATAAGACTTTTAAACTCAAAAATTACATCTAGGCACCACTTTTTTAAAATAATCACAAAGATTGTGAACCAAAATAAGATTTTACCAGTCTTTGTTTTTAGATATGGTATCAATCTTACTCTTAAATGTTGAAATGTTTCATTAATTCACCAAACTTCAATAATTTTTTATTATAAATCTTGAAAGTTGTATTTTTTGTTTGTTTTGGAATGTACTATTTTACTATCTACAAATAACTAATGAAACACATGAATAGTTTGGCAATCCCAAAAACTTCACGATTACACTAATCTACATTTTAACCAGTTTTAAGGGGGTCCTGCACATCAATTTTTGAAAATTTATCATTTTTGACTTTTTTACTTTTCTTAAAAGTTCAAACATTTCTGCTTAAAATGATATATGATGTATGGAAATACCATAATTAGAAGTATTTTTATTTATTTTTTTAAAAGGAAGCCTCTCACAGATGCGCAGCTTCACAAATGAGCTCCAGGAGCACCTGTCTTTCATCATGTTTAATTTTTCAATGACAGCAGGATTTGTTTTGTCTACAATTAGGAATCTTACTTTTACACATGAACGAAATGTTTTTCTTTTGAGGAAAGGAAAAGAAAACACAGTGAATTTTTTTTCGTTTGGTTTATTGTTAAATGTAATTATATGTGTATTCTTGTTTGAACTTGTTGAGAATTGTAAACTTTTTCCAAAAAATTTTTTGTTTAATCCCAAATTTCATATTAAAATTTTTTATTAGGTTTTATTAAAGACAAAATTGGGGGGGTCTAAAAAAATATTTAAAAAAAAGTAAAAAAAAGTTGGCGTTCAAAAATAAGGCTCAAATGTTCCATATAATATCGCACACAGAAACTGTTATTCAAAAATGCTTCAAAAACCCAAAAATTATTTCAAACATATTCATTGAATGGGAAAGAAAAAAATGTTTTAAAGAACAAATTTTTTTTAAAAAAACATTTTAAAAAGGTGGCCTTCCATCTCTTGGAGGGTTTAAAAGATTGGAAGTTATTACTGGAACTAGGAAATTTTTTTAAAGGGGTTTCGTCCTCAATTTCTGAAAATGAAAAAAAAAATTTTTCCCACTCAAACATCGATGGTTTTTTCCCAAATCTATTGGAAGGGCCCCTCAGCTGCAGAAACATTCAGTGGACTTATGAACTTGCTCTCCTTTTTAAAAAAATTCTGATTTATACAGAAATGTTGTTCAACTCTACTAAATATTAACCTGTGAAAAATCAATGAAAATTTGTTGAGGAGGCAACAAGAATAGAAGGTAACCATGACATTGATGTTCCTAAGATGGTTCATGGCGAAAAGGGATATCGTCCCTCAATGGCATTGTTACAGCTACGAGTGTCGACACTGAAAGTTTTATTTGAAGTGTTTTCAAAACGTCGGTGAAATCTGTATTTAATTTGCCATGAACCAACATTTTTGCCAACGATAGTAACAAGTGGAGGAGGCATGGAGGGGAAAAAGTGTAATGACCATATTTGAAAACCCGAAGCTCTTTAAGCGTTCGTTACACAAAATATTTGGGCGATGGAGTTTAAAAGAATTTTTCATCAATACTTGCTCTGAACCCTTATGACACCAAGGGGAAAAAAATTAAAAGTTTTTTATATCAAAAAAGCTTTGGGACTGTCTTGGATCCAAAAGCAAAAACAGGGAAAAATTAAGGATAAAAAACCCTAAGGTAACCAACTCACCGACATTTTAATTTAAAAATTCAGGGGTTTATGGTTGCCATAAGAAACAATACTTGATTTAAAAAGAATGAAAACTTTGTTTGGTGTTTTTTTTTCATTTTTTGCAAAAATGAGAGCCTTCAACATGGATTGTGCCCGGGTACAAATTCATGGGAAAGTTTCAAAAGGCAGAAGCTGAATTTAACGGAATGCACTATGATCAAAAAAAACATACGCATATGCCATTTTCCATCACGAAGAAATTAAACCAATTTTTAGAGATCTCCCAAACCCTTTTGTCATCAAAAAAAATGCTACATTGAAAGATTCAAAACCCCAATGTGAGTCGAAACCATATGGCCAGTGATTCCCCAAAAACTACATTTGTGGAGATAAAAAGTCTAAAATTTGAGTTAAGTATGGGAATTTCACAATTCAACATGGGCGTACAAAATAATCATCTTAAAAATTTTGGTATTGAACCAGATTTAAACTGTGTGTTATGCTTTAAAAAAATTTGATGCACGTAGGTTGGGAGCCCCAAAAAAAAGCATCTTGAGGTACAAAAAAAAGGGCTAGATTTCTAAAAAATAAAAAAAGAAATTATAAAAAGTCTTTTGTAAAACACAGTAAAGAAAAAAAGTTTCAACCTTTGAAAGTGTTGAAAAGATAAACCTCAAAATTACAAATTTTTTCTTTTAAGCCTGTTTTTCAAAAAGAAATATTTTTTTCCTTTTATATACCTTTTTCTCAAAAACTAAAAAATGGGATTCCAAATTTTTAGTGAGCATACTTTCAACATGTGTACACATTTTAATGGAGGAATAAGATATATTTAGTTAACTGTTTTAGATAAGGTCTTTTTTAAAAAAAATTTTTGGGGGAAAAAAAGGGACATTTTTTAAAAAAATTTATAATTATTTTAATTTTAACAAAAAAAACAAAACCTTCCATTGAAGTCTTATTGACAGTACATATAACCACTGTAAAAAATTTTAAACTGTGAGTCAAGTACTTCTGAGAAAAGGTACACAAACATGTATTTAACTCGGGGGGCACACTCACGGGGTTTTGCTACGTGTTTACTTTGGGGGATAAAAACACCCCAAACTTTAACACTTGATTTTAATATAAACAAATTTTAAGTCAATTATGATACATATTTATAAATACAAGATTTTTGTTTTTGTATTATATAAATAAAATTATCAAATTTATTGATACAAATGAGACTAACATTAACTTAAACTAAACCTAAAAATTTTCATCTTAAAAAGCATAACTATATATTTTTTTCTAAACCCAAGTAAAACGTATATACCAGTAATAAAAATACTTTATAATAAATGTAAGATAGTAAAGTAAAAAAAAAATATTTTAATCATTTTTCCAAAACATTCAGAGCCGATACCCGATGTAACCCTCAGGGAGTTTTTAACCCCAGAAAACTTTTTTAAGGGTTTTTAAGTTCCAACGTTGAGTAAAAGGATTGTGCATCACCTGAAGGTTCAATGACCTAAA
>BMAV01025031.1:160803-222852 GCA_019973955.1 Trichonephila inaurata madagascariensis | reverse complement strand
CCCCCCCCCCCCCCCCCCCCCCCCCCCCCCACTTGGCACAGTCCTTTATTTTGGCGACTAAAACCAGTCGCCAAGTTACTTTTTTCGGAATTATTTACTATTTATTTTAGAATGAATTCGATACCTCGCCATGACATTTACAAAAAATTCGCCAAATCCGAAGAAAAATCGCTAAATTCAAAGTGGCCCCCCCCTATACTACACTTGAACATATACTTTATTGCTTATACTTCATTTTTCAAATTAACGAAATAAAAAATATTTGTAATGTAATTTTAATGAAAGAAAATATAATTTAATGGAAACTTTTCAAAACTTCAAAATTACCTTCAAAAACTTTTGTTTTTCACATTTTGAAACATCCTCTTTTAATATATAACTCCAATTTGAATCGAGTAATAAGACTTTGACCTATAAGATAAGCTTCATTAGTAAGCTATTTGGGTAAAATAAAAGATCAAAATGAATTTCAAAAATAATATATAGATACAACCGTAATGTGAGAAGTTCTTTGAGAAATTCTTTCATTTTGGGATCTGCAATGCGAAACAAAAATGCTTGCTAAATTACGAATTTTCGTTGCAGTTTCTGGATCATGAAATATGATTGGATCCTTCAATGCCATAGCTTGGAAAAATCGTTACTTTTTCGAAGAATTTAGGAAAGAGAAAGCACATGTTAACTGAAAACTTTTAGTCGATGTCGTGCACCATATTTAGTGTAATTCACACTGCTTGCCTCTTTGTTTACATCAACGTTGTCATAGAAACGAAAATTACACAAGTTACAGTTACTAAGCGTTAACTACATATTTCTAATTTTAAAGAAAGGTAGTTTCATTGATAGAAATATATCACATGCTTTTTTTTTGCAATTAAAATTGCATTTGCTTAAAAATATTTATTAAAATTACGCTATTAATTTTCTGTCAAAAGTAGTTGATTTCCTCATATTTGGAAGTAAAATGAAGGTCAAAAGAAGTTTTATGTAACCGCAGCCTCGATCGTTTACATTCACTCACACCACGATGTAAGCAACAAAAGTTGTAAGTGTAAACAAAAAGTTTATGCTTTTAATTTTCGTATCAAAACTTAGAAAAAAAAACTTTTTTATGAAAGAGAAACTTACATAACAAATATTCGTGATCAGTTTGTTTGAACTGCTCCTATTTTTTTTTTTAGGATAGTAACTTATCCGGTCCGGTCAAGCACATTTTGCTCATTTGTTTGTAAATAATTTTGCCACATCACTTTCTCTCATATTATATTTTTGAGAATTTTGTTAAGAATTAGTTTTCATTCCTCAGATGCTCCAAATGGTGTATTTTTAAGTTATTGAAAATTTTAGACCCAGTTCTACTACGATTTAAGAAACATTTTCATGTTTTTCTACATACATGTATGTATAAGTTTTTACCCCAACACATGATGACATTTTAAATTTATTGATAATACGAATAACAATACAGAGTTCTGTAACACAATCATGAAATTGTTTAACATCTGAATGCTCATGTTTTAACTTAATTTTTTGCTTCCCTTAATTTTTTTCATTCTTAAATATGAAGTTCATATATAAGAGTAATTTTATAAAGCTTTTAAACTTTACCATGACACATATCTTGTAATTTAAGTAACCAATTTTCTTTTTACCATGCGTTTAATACCACAGACACAATGACAAGGAAGTACTAGTGTTTCTTATACATGTATAACATTTTTTAAAAAGCATACAATATGACAAATTATATTTAAGTAATTAAATTTCTTCAGATTTGGAGTTTGTATAAAATTCTTTATAATTCTTATAAAATCTTTATTTTTGGCTGTTCATTTATTTTAATTTATTGCAAAATGTTATGACTTTGAAAAAGTTATAAGTATAGTCATTTTTAATGTATTTTCTTCATTAAATATTTTTTCCCCCATAAAAATGACAGTTTCTCTATTCCTTTTTCAGGCTTAAATTCTGAAATATACCTAAAAAATGAACTAGACAAATCATGCTGTTCAGAATATTCCCTTGCATAATCAAGCATCATGACTCGGTTAAATACATGAAATATTTTGTTTCCATTTCTCGACAAGTAAGCATTTAATTTTGCAATATTTTAAAAGTAACGAAAATATATATTTTTGTGTAGCATCTACAGAATGTCAATCTTATTTGACACAATTTCAAGACCATGCCGAAAAAATGTTTGGTGCATAGTGAACTGCTAACAAATTAGTTCCAGTATGTTTAAATGTATTCTTTTGCTTATTATTTTTTAATATAAATAATTTCACTGCTCTTTTCATTATCTAAACTTTGGTTTTATAAAGAATAATACTTGTGTACTCTGTTATATTAAGATTATTTATTTGTTTTGTAGAAAGGGTCTAAATCAAGGTCATCTTCTCTAAAAATTCTTGCAGCATCTTCATCATGTGCCACCAAACCTGTTCATAATGAATTTGATAACGGAAAACAACTCAAAATCAAGGATAATGGGAAAGTTGATTCCCATTTTCCAAATACTCCTACCCATGAAAATTCATTAGGAAAAGAAAGCATATTCCATAAAGAAATTCATCAGCATGTTAAACCAAATCAATCAGACTTAACATCTTCATTATCTGAAACACCTGGAAAGGAAACATCTGAAGCAGAAAAAGAGTCAATAAAGTTATTAAATACAGTGAAACCAGCTGATCTTGATTGGCGTAAACAAATTTTAGATGTTCATTTATTACCCCGGCATTACAAAGGTCTCTCCAAATTTAGACTCACAGGTAATTAAATGTAGAATGCTATATAGTATTTATTAAGTTAAAAAAATTATTGGGTTGTACACATAATATTAAAGAATATACTATGTAAACTTGGAAAATATTTTCAGATTAAAATAAAAGAACTATCATTTAAACTTCATATATATGCGGAAAGCATATTTTTATATACTACTTATATATATTCCAGAACATTCTCTGTTAGAGTGTAGAATAGGGGGCCCCTTGACAAAGTCAATTTTTTGGCGACCAGAATCAGTTGCCAAACTACCTATATGTAGTGATAGGTGTTCTGAGAGTAATGAAGCAAAGGTGAAGTAATGGGCCGCCAAATTCCTTCTGGCATCAAGGTAAACACTGCCAAATCGTAGGGTCCCCCTATTACACTTAAACCAGATATTCTATTTCTTATAGTAACATATTGTACCCTGCTTGTCTTTTGAAACTAAGTATTCTGCTTTGCTGTTACATTTCTTGTTAATTTATATTCATATCCTAAAACTATGATTGGTTTAAATTAATGACAGTCAAAAGCTACACACAATGCCCATTAATCACATATCTGATAATTTTAAACCTAAGGGAAGTAATGATATATTACTGTAAGCTAGCTTTGCTGTTTTTAAGTTTGAAATCTTCAGAAAATTTTCTGTTTGATTCTTATAGACACAAGCAGATGACCTTAGTTTATAAAAATTAAATTGTAAATTCCATCTGAAATATAATTTTTGTACACAGACTTATATACATAACATTTTCATTACTTTCATGGAATATAATTTGTAATAATATGAAAGTATAATTTTTTAAAAAAATTCTACTTCTGTATTTTAAATACATTCTTTAGTTAATTGTTTTTCATAACTGAATATGTAATTTAGAAATTCTTATGAAAGCCTATTTGATTGTTTTCATTCTAGTTATATTAATTGATAATCATTTTTTTATCCTAATATATAAATTTAGTTTTATTTTTGTCATAAATAAAATAAATTTCATTACATTAATTTTTTAAAATCATATTTGATAACAAAACTATATTCCATAAGTAGTTTACTTTTGTATTATCTTTTTATGAAAATTCCCCCCCCCCCTTTCCAAAGAATAATTAAAATAGAGTTCATTCTAGGTCTGAAAAAAAGGCAGAACATGAAAGTTGAATAGAACATGTTTTATTCACTTTAAAGACCTTAGTTTAGTTCTATTGGAAATAAATTTATGAAAACAAAAGTATTCCTTACTTTTAAAATATAAGGAATATTTTAACCAGAGCCTATTTTAAATGATGAACTCTTATATGGAAAAAAGGTAAAAGCTCTGAAGTTTAATTTTGAGTTCAACGGCCAGACAGTGATAATATTTTTTAGGAGTAGGCCAGAAAGATGGGTTAGCTAATGTAATGGTATTTATGAGTTATAGAGGGACTATGAAAGCAAACTTAGCACTTGTGGGAAAAATAACCATTTTTTAGTTTATTTCGGTTGCTGATATTATCATTTGGGATGCTATTTTTTAAATATTGTTAATCTGTTAAAAGTGGCTGGATTGAATTTAATGTCATTTTTTTTTCTTCCTGTAGCACTGTTAGCTTGATTTTGCTACAATGATGAAAATTCTATGAATAAAGAAGATAGTAATTTTTTTTAACTATAAGAAATTTTACCATGAAAAGGTTTTTTTAAAACCAAATAATCACATTATACAGATAGAAATAGGCAAAAAGTGCTACTGGAGATATAACATCATTTGTTGTCAGCATACTATTGGTTTTTTTATGTGACAGATTGATTCTCAGGATCTATAGGAACAGTTTAGAAAAGTCTCTGCTTCATTAACTGTGCGCTGGTGAACTTATTTCAGTGTTGTGGTGTCAGGGATAGATTTTAGCCTTGAAAAACTGAAGATTGATGATGCATATAGCACCAACATAAAATATTGACAACAACTCAGAAAAACATTTGTGAACCCATGATTCCTGAAACTTTCAAGTACTAATATAATTTTTAAAAAATGCAACAATGACTAACAAACAGTACACTAATAAAATGAATACTGATGTAATGAATAAAGCTGTGATTGCATTTCTAAAGAATTTTTGTACTCTGGTTCAGATTAGGATGTGCTGATTCTAAGAAGTTAAATGCTCGGTCTGTTTGCAATGTATCTCTTTCTAAGTTTCTTTGTAGAAAACATCATTTCATAGTTTTGAATGAAGCAATTTTCTGGGCATTAGTTTTCAGATTTAGAAAACTTGATTCTGAGGGAGACTTGTTGTTACTTATGCCACCTGATTGACAGTAACATCAGATGAAAGTCCATGAAATTCATCATGGCAAAGGTCTAGATTTTTACGCATGTCGTTAGCCTTAGCTTTGAGCACCATGCAGGTGACAGTACAATTTTGCTTGGTTCCACCCTAATTTTGAGGGAGAACACTGGGGGAGGGAAGGTCAAGGGCCTCCCACCTCTCTTCCCCTTCCACCAACCTCATGAGAGGACTTGGGGCTCAATGGCTATTTAGAGTATCCCATGCTGCGGAGGCACTATACATTTACAAACATCCATGCTTTCTTCAGGATTTGAAACTGACCCTATGGAACCATAGTCAGCGTCACAAATCACTATACCGGATGGGTGGCTGATGGAGACTTAAAATAATTCTAATTCTGAGAAATTGAGAAATATCTATTTTAGATTATTGCTAAATTACAAAATTAATTCAAGTAAACAATTAAAAATATATATAAATTTCTATGTAAATTTTTACATATGCACAAAATTAAGCACATTTTTAAAGGATTTTTTTAAAACATTGAAATTGAAAGGCCTGATAAAACCTTTGAGCAAGCTACTGTTTATTCATCACTCTGGAAAGTCATCAAGTTGCCTAATTGTGCTGTACTTCTGTGAGGGCAAAGTCAGAATGTAAATTAAATTCAGAAATAAATTTAAATACTGAGTTGAGTTTATTACTGAGTCAATGTTTATGGTATTTAAATATAATTTAGTATGTTTAAGTTTCTTAAATTTCATTGCTGATCCATTTTTAGTATGTATATAATTTACAACAAAACATGTAATGGACTTATAATTTATATTTTTTGCTTAAGTTTTATGTGTGTATTATGTTACTCATCATGTTTCACACACTGTAGTAATTATTTTCTTCAATTCCTGTAATTTGGCTTCATTTGTATCTGACAGTTTTTAGTCTTATATTATACAAGTTATATTTGATACTATATTTTTTAAAAAATTGATACTTTATTTCATAGATGTTGCATAAATTTTAATTTATGTCTATATTTTTATTTCAATAATACATATTTATGCTTCTTTTTTCAATAAAATATAAATAAATTATTTTCAAATTAACTATCAAGCATTAAGTGATTAAATGTTTATTTCATTAGAATTATATAAATTATTTTTTTCTATGATTTTACAAGTAAATTTATTTTTTAAATTTCCTTAATTATTTTGCTTGTTAATAATGATCTATGTGCAATTTAATTTCATTTTTTACAGATAATTTTGTAAATTTTAAATTTTGTAGGCTTAGTTGTTATTACAACTCTTGCTGGGTATGGCATGGCCCCTGGAGCTTTTGAGCCTATTACACTTCTTTGTATGGTTTTAGGAACAGGTCTCACTTCAGCTGCTGCAAATGCAATTAATCAAGTGAGTTAAAAACTCTTATCTATTCCTAATATAAAAACTAATACTATATTGAAGTTATTACAATGAGAAAATTTTGACATTTCTATTAGATAAAAATAATATATATTTCTTAATATGATCAGATAATTACTTACACAAATATTTCAGTTGAATTAATAGGATAAGCATTGTAGTTTTAAGTGTTTATTTTTTAGTTTTTTAAAAAAAAAAGCTATTTGTATTTTATTCAAGTTAATAAAATAAAATTTATTGCTCCTATAATGAGAAATCAGGAATTTTATGTGACAAATATTTAATACAGGTGTATTAACTTTGGAGAAGACAAAAAATAAATCTTCCACAATGTGACATTATTGATTGATTACAAGCTAATATTTTTGCTAGTTTATCTGTATAAAAAATGGCAAAGTATTATTTAAAAGGTAATTATGAATTAAATGGAAACTTTTTTAAAGAAAATGTATTTCACTTATGTTTTCAACTTCTGTTGGAAAACATTAATTTTAATGATGATTATGTTATCTTACTATCCTAATTATTATTATTTGGAAAAAGTATAATTTAATTCTTATGCATTCATAAAAAGTTTGACTTATTAAAACAACTGCAAATTTGGGTGTAATTGTGAGATAAAATTTATAAGTGGAGAATATTTTTAATTATTTTTTTTTTTAATAATTATTGTTGAAGTAATATTTTTCTTCATGTTATTTATTCAAAATATTTTTGTAAAATTTAATTTGATTCACAGGTTTTAGAAGTACCATATGATTCTCAGATGGCAAGAACTAAAAACAGAGTTTTAATTCGTGGTCATCTAACGTAAGTTTGAAATAAAAATTTCCACAATTTATGTGTTTGGAATATGTTTTATTTAAAAGAAAATGGAGACATTTATTTAAAAAATTCTATATTTCTTTGTTAAAATATAATTTTATTTCAAATGCAGTTTAGATGTAAAACTCAAGAAGTATTTTTATTCTGTTATTCTTATCACCTTGGCTGATTGATTGGGTAAAATATTTTATAACAAAACTTAGATAGAATCAAATTCTAGAAGTGCATGAATATTTATGTAGTAAAATGTTTGGACAATCCTTATGAAAAATATTTGTAAAAATATGAGTAATTTAAAGCTTAAACTTGATTACAACTGTTTATTTTTAAAAAGTTGGTTTGTATATATGTTCGGGATAAAAATGATCTGTTAACATTAAATTAATTTGCAGCTTAAACGTGGTCTTGGTATAAAGGAAGAATTAATGATAGTTTTTTTAGAAAGTACCTGTAAAAAACATATTCATAAAAGCATTAGTTTATTCGAAATAGTTTTTAATTTGAACTATGTATACATATTGCCAAATTTAGTTTAATATATTTCCAAAAATTATGGAGAATTACAGTATGTGTAGAATTTTTGTTTATTTCAATTAAAATCTTTTGCCTTTATTTTAACTAAACACAGGATCTTTGCAATGGCTGATTTTATAAAAGAAACATTAATTGACTTTAAATGTACTGTTTTAATTAGATTTTACATAATGCTTACATTATTTTTTTACATATTTTAAAAAAATGAGTTAAATGAAAATTTGTATTTACTTTGCAGATCACTTCATGCAGCAACCTTTGCTGTGTGCTGTGCAAGTATTGGATTAACTACACTTTATTTTGGTACAAATACATTAACAGCTGCTTTAGGAGCTACAAATCTAATTTTGTATACTAGTATTTACACTCCAATGAAGAGATATAGTATAGCAAATACTTGGCTAGGTTCTATTGTTGGTGCAATTCCTCCTTTGATGGGCTGGGCTGCTAGTTCTGGAACTTTAAGTGCAGGTAAAATATTTTTATGTAATAATTATATATAATTAATTTTTAGTAACTACTTTTTCTATTATTTCTGTCTTCTACTTGTTACATATGTTTTAAATTTATAATACTAATTAAATAATTCATTATATGATTCATATAAATTCTTTTCTGGAATTTTTTATGCTTTAATAGCAAAGTTAATATATCTGCAGTCTTTGATTACAACATACTGAGATTATGATGCTATTATATTAAATAAGTTTATCTGATGGAGAGAAAAAGCTTTTCTCATGTGAAAGACTAAACCTTCTTGAGGATTTCTATTTGTGTAAATGTTATCACTAAAGTGCAGAAATCAGTTATCTGCAGATTAGCTAGGTATCTGTACATTAACTGAGGTGATCCATTGAAGAGTTGAAAATTGTTTCCTTTTTCAAATTACCTAAGTAATCTGTGAATTACCTAGATAATCCATGTATTACCTATACTAGACACTCATTCTGCACTTTACCTACTAGACATTTGTTAATCTGCATATTACCAACAAGACACTTGTTAAAGTGAAAATAAGGTCTTTGGTCGAAGAATAGCAACGTTTTTGTATACTTAAATTAAATGTTGTTTGTTTATTTTTCTATATTTAAAGAATTAAGTTAGTATAATCAAACAATCAACACATTAGTTGATATAATCAATCATCAATTAAATTAACTACATTACAAAAAATCAAACAGTTTTAAATATTATTGAAATTAAGGAAATTGATATAACAGTTATTTATTTTTTTATATCTAAAGAACTACATTAATACAATCAAGCAAACAACAAATTATTTAATAGAATCAATCATCAATCAGTTAAACTATAATACAATGAATCAAATGGTTTAACATATTATTAAAATTAAGGATATGAATTTGCGAAACATATGATGCCGTCATTTTGGTCTTTGCCTAGAAGGATTCGGTGATCAGTGGCTCAAGATCTTAGTCAACCATGCGTTTAAGTGAACTATAATTTCTTTTATCATGGTTGTGATTGCTATATTGGTATTTGCAGCTATACTTTGTAATAATGGGACTTTTTAACATTTAATTTGTTTCCAGAAGATACTGGTCATCATAATGAAATTTATTACAAATTAATTCAAGGAATCTTTTTTATTGAATACATTTACTATCTTTGCAACTCTGCTTCTAAATGCTGAGGATAAATTATTCTGGGATGAATCAACGTTCAATCAAAATTCCTAACAAAAAGGAAAGGAGAGAAACTTTTAAACTTCAATAATATGGAAACTATTAATGTTAAAATTACTTATTTAAAATGCAGATTAACTGGGTAATCTGCACATTAAGAGTTCAAATTTTTATGGTTTCATAAAAATTGATAATTTATTAAAAATAGAAAAGTTTTTGATGACTAATTGTTTTGAAGTCGATCCTAATTGATTCTCCATGAATGTGCAAAAGTATTTTTTATACTCTTTATATGTAAATTATATAAATATTAAGGAATAATATTATTAAGTGACACGTTAATGAATTTATGTATAAACTAATTGTTTTTCTTAAATGAAAAGTAAAATTGTTTATTGCTTTATTATTGAAGTGAAAAAATTATATTCTACTTTCAAAAACTCAGTCAGTGTTTATCAATTTAAGTCCATCTTTTTATGGACAACTTGTCAAAATTAGCTCTGTACCAAAGTCTTATAGTTATTGCGAAAAAATATTTTATCTGAATACTATTTAAGTTTTCTTTGAGTAGAAATTAAATCAAAATCAGGAAAATTCATTTTTTAAAAACACAGAGTGAACAGTAAATATTATTTTAAACTTCATTACTTCTTTTATATTCTAATTTGTATTAGGTTTTTGAATGCGGTAAACTTATTTTGATCAAAATGGTGTCTTTTTATAATTTTTGACTTGTATCTTTACTGGAAAAATATAAAATTATATAAAAAACTAGTATTATTTAGTATTTCTTCTGCATATTCCTCATATTTTATGCATGTGCATTTGTTTTAAAATTATTAATTCAAAATGATTTTTTTAAAAATAACTGTTAGTTGTATGATATTATAAAATGTATTGTAAATTAGCAGTATGCAATAAAAAATGTTCTGTATTTATTTACGTATCAAAAGAAAAATTGTAAGGAATTTTTTCATTTATGAGGGTAATCCAAAATGTAAGTTTCCTAATCCTGTAGTATGAAACAAAATATAAATACCCAGAATGATTTGTTGCAAAAGATACATTATTTCAGCTAAATGTTCAACATAAGAACCACCAGTATTGTAACACTTTTCCTTCAATGAGATAAATTTTTTAGTCCAAGGCCATAGAAGTCTGCTGTCTTTAGCAATCAGTGGCTCACAGTTGTCTGCAAATCTGCATTTGTGAAAGAGTGATAACAATACATGAAACGAAGGTCTACTGAGTTCTGACACTGTGACAGTTTTAAAGAATACACACACTGCCACACCTCCTCCACAAGGCCATCATCTGTGACAGATAGCCAGCCAAAGCACTGTTCATTGTGAACATTTTGCATACCATTAGAAGAACTCTGAAACCGAAGATGAGCCATCTGTTTGCTCATCACATCTGGTTAATGCACTAAACACAAAATGATGGTGAATTTTGATTGGTACTACCTTCTGTGCTCTCAAAAACATTATCACCTACCTCACCTCACTGTTATGGAAGAAGAAATGAAAGCCAACATCACAGTGCACTACAATGACATTAATGTAAATAATTAGGATGTTAGAACACCTGCACATACAATAGACACATTCATAATCAATTCTGTTTGTATTTTAGTGTTTTGTCTTTTGCAACATTATCTTATGATGATTTGGGAAACTTACTTTCTGGATGACCCTCATATACCAATAATAGATTTAATTTGAATTGAAATTTTTTTTCCTTATCTATTAGGTGCATTGTTAATGGGTGCTATTCTGTATTCCTGGCAATTTCCTCATTTCAACGCTTTGTCATGGAATCTACGACCTGATTATTCAAGAGCTGGATATCGAATGACATCTGTAATTAATCCTGCCATGTGCCGTCGTGTTGCACTGCGTCATAGCATTGGTCTCCTTGTCCTCTGTAGTTGTGCACCACTTGTGGATCTGACAACATGGACCTTTGCCTTTGATTCTTTACCTCTAAATTGCTATTTAATATATCGTTCTTGGAAATTTTACACAGACAGTGACTCATATAGTGCACGTAAATTATTTCGCCTTAGTTTAATTTATCTCCCAGCACTAATGTTTTTAATGTTTGTGGGAAAAAAATATACAAGAAATGAAAAGTTGGAGGAAAAATCATCTTGATGTATTTTAAAATTAATTGATTAATAATTTGTAAATAATTAGATATAAAATATACAATTTTCCTGAATACATATATAATTTATTTGAGCCTGTTAATAAAACCATATTAAAACTCTGAGCATTTGATAAATTATTGCATCTAAAAATGTGACAGTTTTAACAATTAAAATTCACTGTAGATTCTAGAATAAAATGTGCAGATGTGTATTTATTAATAATCATTTCTGAAAAGTATACACCGTAAAGATTTTGTATTGAATTTGTGACCAAGTTCATTTCTTTCTTATTTAAAAGGAAACAGATTTTACCAGTATTTTCTTTAAATACTAAAATATCTTTTCTCAGCATACAGTACAAGCTACAACATCTTCATTTACATATACAGCTTTTTGTTGCAATACTCAAAAACTTTCCAATTTGATTTTTTTCAACCGAGTAGATTGGGATAGGCCGAGTGGTAGAATATCGCGCTTCCATACCACAGGCCTGGGGTTCTATCTTTGGGCTGGGCAAGGTTGACTCAGCCTTTCATCCCTTCAGTGGGTACTTTTCCCATTAGCACAAGAGACAAATAATACACAAGCAGAACATGATTCATTCGATAACATTTTGGTGACAGTATTTAGCATCGCATTTTTTTTTTCTCCTGGAAATGACGGCTTATGGAAAAGTATCCCACACTTTTTTAATGTATTACAAAAATTTTGTATGACATTTACCTTGCTAAATAATCGAACTCGTTTCCACCTTCTCTTAGTGGCATGATAGAAGAATGAAGTACCAACCACACCTCAGGGGTCTCACACTAAGTTATGATTTTAAATTTCTGTCCACCTCCAGTATTCTTGTGTAGCTGTAGTGATGTTAATGTTGACCAAACCATATAACTTTTAATCATCTCCGCAAATATTCCGTTTATTTAACATTGTTACATATAAGTTCACTTCAGAAGTGTTTCGATATATTAGGCCTTTAAATCTACCTGATTTCTTTAATTCGGTGAATTACTAAAAAGATATAGAATCCAGCAGCAAATACAGTCTCTTGTATTTTAAAATGTTTAATTTAGACACGACATATTTTTATCAATCCACTCAAGTGTAGTATAGTGTGTGCGTGTGGGGGGGGGGGGTTTGGATTTGACGATTTTACATAGATATCATGGTGAGATAAGGAATTTATTCTGGCAGACTACAATTTGGTAACCCTTGATTTTTGGTCTTATACAGATAAGGTCACACATTCTTTTTAATTAATTGCTATTGGTTATTTAAAAACTTTGCGGAGGTTCATAATGAGGCAGACGATTTTCAAATTAACAATTCCATCGTTTATTTTTTAATTTTCATTTTGCACTTAGAAGGGGAGGGCACGACGAAGGAAATCCATTTGGGGTTGAGACTTCATGTAATAGTAGTACTCCTTTAGGGTGTTCAACCCTCAATGTAATTCCGTCAAATGGCCAGTCAATTCGGAGAAAATAGCCTTCGAAATTCATGCTTAGCTCTTATACAATTAAGTTTCAATTTCCTCCAACGATTCCGTAGCCTGGTTGGTATATCGTCTGTATACTGTGCGCGAGGATAAGGTTCGATTCATCGATCAACTTTTTTTTTTCATTTCATTTGATTGTTTTAAAAACTAAATAAATTTATTTATGAAAGGTTTTTTAAATATTAAATGATATTTTATGTAGTTATTTTGTATTTTATAAAATAAAAAAAATACGAGTTTGACATGCCTGTTCTAGAGGTTCGAAGGGGACAGTTCTTGGTATCTCGGAGACGTCAAAGTGTACAATGGAAGTTGAAATGAATGTCTCCAGATGTGAGGAGTGAGTTTCATAAACATCGCACTTTCAAGCAAACTATTGGCGAGGGACCTCGTAATTTTGAACTTTGGTCAAGTGACGAGGACGGCATCAGGCTCTCCTAATTATCGCATCATATCAATGGGAGGACAAGCCTCACCATATTTAACGTACATCCGCCCCCTCTATACGGCGAGTCGTTAGTGGCACCAGGACTCAAACCCGTAACACTCCGGCCTCGAATTCGTGGTCATAACCATTAGGCTATCGCGGCCACCACGAGTTGTTAAAAGTGACTTCACAATTTTAAATAATGGTCACCTGACAAAAACTGCACCTGATTTAGCAACTCTTTGCTACAAGATGACTTTGAAGTCCAACTCTATTTAACATTTAACAGTTCCATTGCTCCACACTTAAATGAAATCGAAATTTTAGCCCACGGCTCAACTTAAGTATTGCTTGATACAATAATAAAATTACACTGCTGGCCACCGTAAATGCAACACCAAGAAAGACAAGAGATAGCACAACAAAATTTATTTTATAGATAACATGTCGACCAAGTATCAAATGTGATTAAATTTATAGACTTCTGTGAAGTGTAGTTCCTGCCAGAATCAGTAGCTAGAGTAGCGGCCATTGTTTGAGATCACCGCTGCCACACCCCTCAGCATTGATTCAAAGAGACTTTGGATGTGTTCTTGGAGTACAGCAGACAAAGCAGCTTCCACACATTTCCAAAGTTGATCTGGTGTGGCAGCTGGGGGTGTAATCTGGGTCAATCATTGATCAACCATGGACCACATGTTTTCTATCGGTGAAAGATCCAGAGAGCGAGCCGGCCAGGGAAGCAATTCAATCTGGTGATTGACCAAGAACCTTTGGACAATGCGTGCCCCGTGTGGTCATGCATTGTCCTGTTGAAATATGGCTGTGGCCAAGCCCTGAAGGTAAGGAAGGACAACTGGCTCCAACACCTCGGAGATGTAGTGCTGGCTGTTTAAAGTACCAGCAATGCATACTAGAGGAGTGCGAGAGTGATATCCAATACCGCCCCATACCATAATACCTGGTGCAGGACTAGTGTGGCAGTGCATAATGCAGCTGTTCAGCATCCTCTCTCCACGGTGTCTCCAGACTCGAATCCGACCATCGTGGTGTTGTAGACAGATGCGTGACTCGTCAGTATAGACAATTTCATTCCATTCTGCCGCCCACATCCTTCTTTCATCACACCATTGGCGGCGGAGACATCTGTGGTTCTGCGTCAAGGGTAGACCCAGCAATGGATGTCTTGCGGACAGACCACTCTGCTGTAAACGGCGTCGAATGGTACGCGCAGAAACTGAATGATGCGTTACAGACTCAATGTGCTATGCTATGGTTCGTAATGTGACTGAGCAATCCGTCACTGCCATGCGCACAATTTGCCTGTCCTCACGTGAAGTGGTGCACTGAGGTGGGTGCGATCGACCACGTCGGTCTGTCGTACCTTCCTGCATCCAACGGTCAAATATCCGCATTACAGTTATTTGGTTTCGTCCAACACGACTACTGATTTCCCTGAAAGATAATCCACAATCTCGGTAGGCCACTATCCTTCCTCTATCGAACTCTGATACTTGATCAAAAGCTGATCGCTGTTTTCTACGAAACATAACTGATGGTTTATTGAAAAAACCAGAAGAAAAACACAATTGCCGAACTTGAAATCGTCGAAATCTCCAAGCCTTAAATAGCGCTTTGAGGTCGTGTGATGAGTGTCTGCTCTGAAATTCTAATCATTTGCATATCTCACCTCCGCTAATGCATGTTGTAAATTTCATGTTATTGGCATGCTTCCTTCAGGGTGTTGCATTTACGGTGGCCAGCAGTGTATTATTTGCCTACCAAAATGAGCAATATCTAAACTGTTGCTTCATCTTAAATTTTATATAACCCATTACAGATAAATATTGAAGCCCACAATTATATTTAAACATCCGTATTATTCAACAAGACTGCTGGAATGGGAGATCAAATCTTGAAACTTCCATAAATAATTGTCTATCAAACCATACATACATTTGCTGTTACTCTGAAATATAACAGTTTTGTTATTCTAAAGAATCAATGGATTTTTAAATAATATTAAGATGTTTATTTGTAAGATTTTTTATTATTTTTAAATCATTTTAATTGAGACTTAAAATTTACAGCTGACAAGAAATGGAAAAATTTGGCTCAATTAATGCATCTACCATTAGTGCTGACTATAAACCTTTACAATTCATAGTCAATAAAACAATGGTCTAAATCTTGTGTCCCTACTTTTCCTATACCATTAAACACTCTGTGCGAGCTGGTGGCCCCAACTACCACACTACACTAATGGGAGGACATTGAGACTCAACAAATTTAATAAGCATCGGCCTCTCTACACAGTGGGTTTTCAGTGGATCAGAGAGAGACACAAGAGAATTACTATTATTTTAATAAAAGTTAAATATGAGAATAAATATTTCAAAGAAAAATTTACTAAACACACAAATGGATCTAAAATTATCTGATAAGATTTCTTACATTACCAATAAAATGAGTTAAAAAGTCAATATGATTATAAATAACTATAGATGAGTTTTTCTTTTTTCAAAATTTTCTAAAATAAGTGAGAAAATTCTACTTCCTTGCCAAATAGTAGAAATAAAAATTAGTTTACCTTTAATATCGTTTAATAAGCAAACACACATAAAGCTTAAAGAAATAATTAAAAATTTTTGACTGATTTCTTTATAAGTATATGTTGCATTAGAAAGCCACATGAGGGCTACTGGTGATGAACCTCGTAAATTAGCACCTCAGTCATGTGACGAGGACACCTCAGATATGGCATCCCCCCTCTTCTAAATTCCACACCACACCAATGGGAGGACTTTGAGCCTCAGCAAATCCAACAAGTAGTTGTCCCCTCTATATAGCAGGTTTTCTGTGATATTAGGCTTGAACTCGAGGCATGATAGCCTTGGAATCCGTGACTTTGACTACTAGGCTACCGCAGCCCCTACATATAATTTGAATTGACAAGATTTAATGCTTAAGTTAAACATCTTTAATAATTAATTATATGATCTAATTGATTGCGTGATCTAATAAAGCATAATAAAATGAAGAGTAAAATCCATGAAGTTCAAGTGTATTGATATAATGAATTAATAGTCTTTTCAATAGATAAGACCATTAATTAATGAAAGATATATATATAACAAATGATGGCACAAAAATTATTACATTTTGAAATAAAAATTTATTTTTTATAAGTAAGTATTTGATACAATTCTTATTTAATAAAGTTGAATCCAATAACAAAGCATATTTCTCTACAAATATTAAATTTTTAAATTCACATACATAATTACTTTTCCAGAAAAAAAATCTCGCTTAAAAATTTTATTGCACTTAAGTTTGTTATTTGCATTTATAAATCAAAAGTTACTTTTTTATTCCAATAAACATTTGCCAAATGACAAGAATCATTTACCATGAAATGTTACAATAATTAAAAGTTATTTCACATAGATATCTAAGAAAAATACAATTTCTAGTATATTTAAGTAATAAATAGTTAGACTGACTAGTAAGGATGAATTGAAATGGAATCTCATACATTGAAAAAAAAACACATTTTTAAAAAAATATTTTAGCTACAAAATTATGAAACAAATATAATAAACATAACTTTTCTGATGATATACATATATAGAAATGACAATAAGATAATTTAAAAAATTTTTAATTTCATTCACACAAAATAATTTTATTGCTTTATTTTCTAAAATATATTGCAATACAGTACAATATCCAAGAAATGTGGATATAAAAGAAACCCCTCTAACTTACATGATTATGTACTGCACAATGCTACTGAGTGGGCATGTAGATATCTTTGATTGGGTACTTTTTAGAATGCTACTAAAAGGTATAAGCTAATATCAGTGCAAACATATATCGGATATACATAATAAATGCTTCATGAGAAAAAAAATGGAATTTTTTATGCAATTTGATATTAAACTATCAAATATTAGTTGGCACAATATAATATGCTTTTTTCGTTGATTAAAATGAATTGATTATTAATAAGCTGAATGTTCTTTCAGTAATAAGAAAACATTATAATAAATTTAAATATTAACTGTACAATTATCCCACTATTCTAAATATCACATTTGGCTCATGAATGCAGCTAATTAAATATAATTAACTGACTGATTGTATAAAATTAATGCTATTCATATTTAATTATGACTGGTTAATAAATATGTCACATGAAGCAAGTACCAATTCTAATTTGTTTGAATTCTAACATCAAGATGTCAATAAATATACTTTTTTTGCATGTATAATAAAAATTCTTCTTTGTGTCTTTTCACACTTAATGCTACAAAACCCTTTATATATGTATATATAACTGCTTTATACAGGTACCCTTTCAATTTAAATAAATATACATGCATTTAAAAAATTTTTTTTAATGTAATATAACTTTGCTATACTAAAACAACAATTAAAAGTTTTTAAAAATTTAAAGTTGAATACAGTGGACAAATAACGTTTAGTTAAATAAAAATTAAGACTATCAAGTTAAATAAGAAAAATTCATTCAAAATGCATAAAATGAAAAGTAAAATTAAATGCAAGATACAATGTACTTTAATGCATGTGAATCCAAACAATTTTGGCATTGAAAATAAAATATTTGATTGTTCTATACAATTAAGTACAATATATTAAGTATACATATTTACAAATATATTAAACTCTATTTAAAATACTTTAAAGCTTTGACTAGGATAGTATGAGCACAAAATAAATATTTTGATATACATCAAATATATAATCAGGAGAAACAAAACTTAAAAGATTTTACATGGAATATGAAGCTATGAAATTTTGGACCCTACAGTGAAAATTAATAAACTAATTAAATGCAAATATGAGTATATAAGAAAAAGTACAATTTTAAAACTAATTAGTAATATAAATTAATTTGAAAAAGTAATCCATTTTAAGATATGTTCTAGTAAAACTTTTTTTTTTTAAAAAAGTAAATAGTGTACATTTTAAGTACAGTACTAAAATTAAGTTAAAAAAGGAAAACTTAAAATGATTATGGTGTAAAAAATGCACTTATTCAGATAATAGTTATATTAAAATAACTGGTACATAGTATTTATGATTATAATTAAATGAGTATTTCATAATTGAATGATTATTTTAAAATTTTTATTAAATTTTCTATAAGTAATAGAACCAAGAGCTTAATTAAAATAATTATTTCAATGAAAACACATTTCCCTAAAATAACTTTTTGCAATTACAACTTACACTAAACTGTAAGAACTTACTTGAACTATATAACTGTAATTTAATTATAAGTATAAAATATGATTTTCTGAATCTCAAAATGAAGCAAATAAAACAAATCAAAATAAATTATTACAATAATGCCCAAGATACATCAAATCTTTGATCAAGCAATCAAATAGTTTTTTTCACCATCTAAGAGAATATTTTATAAGGAATTCTGCAAGTTTTTGGCTGCACTCAAGATAGCAATTTCTTTCTGTTCTTTAAGTCTGTTTCTTTTTTCATATTCCAATCTGGTGCAAGAAAACAAAGCTCTTTAAATAAATATAAAACTTTAAGATAAAGTAAATCACAATTAAAAATATTTAAATCCAACATAATAATTACAAATTAATAATACATATTGTAGCAAAGTAAAATTTATATGAATAGTTACTCTACTAAAAGAAAAATTTTAACTACAACTTAAAATTAGAATGGATTATACTGGTGATAGTCAAGATGTGGTCTACTCAGATGTTTTATTTGATCTGGCACATATTTCAAAGCAATAATATAGAAATGTTCAGCTTCAAGTTGTAAAGAAAATTATATTTAAGGGCACGCTCCATTTCTTTTACCTACATGTATAATTTTCTTAGGTTTTGATCACAAATTCTTTTTACAAACAAACTCCTAAATAAATATGCATAAAATTATAAAAAAATATTTTTATTAGCTTGCAGCGATCTTTTTACCCACAAGTAACAAAGGACAGGAATGTTGTTGCTACTTATGCCACCTGATCGACGGAAACATCAGATCAAGATCTACGAAATTCATTGTGGCAAGGGGTTAGATTTTTGCGCCTGTCGTTAGCCGTAGCTTTGAGCACCATGCAGGTGACAGAACGATTTTGTTTGGTTCCATCCCAATTTTGAGGGAGAATACCCTGGGAGTGGTCAGGGGACTCCCACCACTCTTCCCCTTAAATCAACCTCACGAGAGGACTTGCGGCTTGACGGCTATTCAGAGCGCTCCCATGCCACACAGGCATTATTCATTTACAAACATCCATGCCCTCTTCGGGATTTGAACTGAGGTTCCACTGCATCACAGTCAGCGTCATTAACCACTACACAAGATAGGCAGTGATTTTAACTTCTAAAATTGACTGCTTGTTGTCCCACAGCAATCAGCATAACTAACCACTATACTGGATGGGTGGCTAAGGACAGAAATAAAAATGGCTGGCTTGAATGGAAATTCCTTTTCATCTCAGTCATTTAATGCATGCATGGCATGGCTGCTGACCAATAGATTGGTTCAAATAAACACTCTTGTCAAGGTCAACAGCTAAGCACAGATAATTTTTATATTTACTGAAAAAGGTTTATTTTGTATAACTCTCTTATATAATTAGTTTTAGTTAAAAAAAAATTTAAATACAATACAGAGTCAACTTCCTTCATTGCATAAAAATTAAAAAAAAATTCAAAGTATACAATTTTTTAAAATTTTTGTTACATTTTTATAATAAATTATAATGGTACACCAAACATTTTTCTATTCTTTGGCTTTGGTGTTCTAAAAAAGTTTGCCCATCACTGGATTGTACAACCACATTTATGTTTACTTTAAAAAAAAAAATAATAAAACCAAGACAGTTTTTACATCTTTAGAAATTCATAAAATTTGACAATATACTAATAGTAGAATTCTTAAAAAGCTTCATTAGATTGAACTTACTTTTATTTAATTATTTAGAAAAAACTGCAACTTTCTATAATATTTTTTTTAATATGACCTTTTGCTTAATACAATAAGTTATAAGAAAAAATATATTGGTAAACATTAAAATGCTTTTATTTTATACTTCAAAAACACTGAATATCAGCAAAGATTGTACAGATTTTAAGTCATGTAAGAAATAAATTGCTTTTTTAAAAAAATTTCAAAATTTTTATTAAATTATTTTTATAAAAAAAAAATGTTATAAAATTACTAATTACTATTGCTAATAACCCATTAAAAATGGGTTATTGGCAATAATAATTAAATCAAAAGATCAGATATTTTGAATTGGTACTTAATTTTAAAATTTCCATACTGAGACATAAGCAACTTTTAAGTTCTTTTTCTTTACAATTGTAACCCTAATATTTCAAATGCAGATGCTCTTCAGTAGAATTAATACTGTTGCTCATCAGGTACAGTGGTTAGTGGTGCTGAATGCTGTGTTGTAGGGCCTGGGTTTGAATCCTGGAGAAGGCGCGGATGTTCATAAATGCATAGTGCTTGTGCGACAGAGAGCACTCTAAATAGCTATCGAGCCACAGGTCCTCTTGTAAGGCTAGAAATGTGAGGCCCTTGACCACTTCCAGAGTGTTCTCCCTCAAAATTGGGCTGGAACTGAGCCAAATTGTTCTGTTACCTGTGTGGTGCTCAAAGCTATGGCTAACGGCAGGTGCAAAACTAGCCCCTTACCACAATGAATTTCATGGGCCTGGATCTGACACCATCAGTAAGGTGGCATTAGTAACAACAACACACACAGAATTAATACTTTTTAGTTTGTAACCCTCCAATCATGATTTCACAATTTTGACAATGGATATTTAAAACTAATGGATGGTTAAAAATGGATTTTTCTTTTCATCTTTATTTTTTCTACTTTAAAAATATTATAAGTAAATGAAAAAAAAAAAAAAAAAAAATTGAAGTTACCTCTGTTGAATTATTCTTTCAACAATCTTTTGAGTAGTTATATCATTTTCGCTGTCAAGCTGTTTAAACTTATTTTGTTTTTTAGGCTCCTGCAAATGAAAAAAATTAAGTCATTAACTTAGCATTGTAATTTTATGCACTGTGCACATTTTTAATTTTTCAATGAAATAAAATTTGCAGATATTTACAAAAAAATTAGAATCTAATAAGTTATTAAAAATACTCAATTGTTTCATACACATTTATAATATAACAGTTTTCCTTAGTTTAAATACATGATTTTTCACTGTAAAATTTTTGAAAACTTCATAATTTTTGCAGTTTTTATTACAGATTGATAGAAATATCAATTTTTTTCTGTCACTCAAAATTAACTAAATTACAATAGGTTAATTTACTCAATTAACATAACTTAATTTTGTAAAAAAAAATTACAGGTACAAATTGTTTTTCTGAAGAATTTGATTCCTCTCATAATGAAACAAACTTAAAAATTTGCTGAAAAACTTTTAAGTAATGAGGGAAAAAAAAACCCAAGTGTTTCAAACATTTGATTATTAAAATTTATTAGCTAAATACTAAATTGTTTACGTTGTAAAGCACATACATCCATATAACAATGCAATAAAAAAATAAACCACTTAAAGAATTTCATAGAGCAATGATTTTCAAACCAAGTTCTGGTGACAAAATAAAAATTCAAAAAGAAAATTAGAAGCTGTAAATAATAACATGCAAAATAGATTCATGTTCTCTCTGAAGTTTGTATGACCATGAGTATCTAACATGGTTTTTCAATGCAAATTGCACATCCAACAAGAGGAAACTCAAAAAGACTGATGCTGGGCAAACTTTTTTTAAAGTAATTTTTCTGCAACTTTTACTTTTTTGTATATGTACATTCAGGAGCCATTACAAGAGGTACACTATGGCAGAGATTAGCATCAACAAAAGGGGTTAAGAAGCACATCTTTAATTTGTGACTTGCAAAACTAAACAATAAACACAAAATTAAAAATACATTTAAGAGACAAATATAAAAAAAGGAAGGGAGGAAATACATAAATATAAAGAAAGGGAGGAAATACATAAATATAAAGAAAGGGAGGAAATGCACAAATATAAAGAAAAGGAGGTACCTCTCTATATATAACTTTAAAAATCTATACAGTAAACAAATTTTCTTAAGACTAAGGCTTTCAGTACAATTGACCAACAAAGACAAAACAGGTGGCCAGGAAATACCTAAATGTTTCAAATCCTTTTTAAAATTCTCTCTTTTACAAAAATATAGGTTACAATACAACAAGACATGTTCAGTGGTTTCAGTATCCGGACTACAAGAACAAATATCATTACCAATTAATTAAACCTAGATAAATAGCTCTTAAAATTTCCATGTCCTGTTAGAATCTGGGATAACTTGAAATCAGTAACAAATTTCTTACATTTTAGCTGCTGATAAATGATCAAAAAAACTTTTTAGTCCACAAAGATTTAGGTGAGCACAGGAATTCGGAGTTCCAGGTGGAAACAGTTCTTTTTTCTAAGCTAATTGCTTCCAAAGGGACAATGGCACAGACATCAAAAGGTTCATATCTTGGCAAGTTGCCTCTTTGGCCAACTGGTTCGCTCTATCATTGCCAAGATTTCCACTATGGTCCTGAACATAAGAAAAGTGGATGTTACAGTCTTCAAGGTTATACAAAATAGACTGAACCTCCACAAGTTTTTCTGTAGAATTTACATCCCGCAAAGAATAAAGTGAAGAGAGCGAGTCGGTGCAGATAAGAAAGTTGAGAGTTTCGCCCTGATAGAGAGAGTCCCGAATCACTTTTACGGCAGGAATAATGCAGAGGAGTTTGGCTTGAAAAACAGAGCATTCATATTTTATTCTATGTTGAAAAGTAACTTTTTCAACTCTTTCCTTGTAAATAATGCAGGCAAGACCAACTCTTCCTTCAATTTACTCCCATTCATGAAACAAATAGTTTTATATTCTTGAAAGACTTCATTTGAATAAGCTATAAGAGTGATAGGTTTTCTACATGAAGGGTGTGGCAATAATGTAACTGGAATGGTCCCATCCAGCGTGCCTAGGCTGGTACTCAAATAGCTTTCCCGAACATCAAGATTGTTTAAAATAACCAAGTCGATAGGTGGTATACCAGAAATAGCAAACACTGCTTCATAACTAACAGTTTTGTATCCTTTTATGACATGAAGTAAAAACCTCCATTGCGTTCTCCTAATAAGTCTACTATTAATTTTCTTACTTAAAGACTGTCACCAAGCTCTCGATGCATAAAACATTAGAGGTATTATCCCCTGCTTATAAATCAACTGAAGAACATCACCCCAAAATTGAAAATATGACACATAAAATAATTTGTATCAATTATACAGATCATCTGTTGTCAACAATATGAAAAATTTTGATATTATACAATATAATAAATTCAATGCAGACAAACTTATACTCCTCAACTTTACCTATTTATAATATTGGCAGCCAGTATAAACCAGAATTCGACTTATTTTCTGTCCCTAAATTCAAATTAACCTTTATTAACAGATTGACAATAGTTGAAAATAAAACCACCTATTTATAATATCAAAAACCAGAATCTGCCATACATAAAAATAGTACCAGCTATTAATAATATTAACAATCAGTATATGTCAGAATTTGATGTATTTTTTCTACGGTCTCTTAACAGATTACCAAATTATTTCTCCCTGGGTAACTAATATTACAACACACATCACAAAATTGCTACATCAAAAAATCAATAATCAAAATTGTTACGAATTTAAAATACTATGTTTAGGATAAAATTTTTCAACCAGTGAACAAACCAAAAAATATTTGAGTTATTTTCACAGACACACAATTTTTTATACACATATTAAATCACTACAAACAGATTAGATGAACTAATACATATTACATTCTTACTTCATAAGGGTCAGCTCCATTAACATCAGGCATTGTATATGTCTGGCCATGACAGACTATATCTACCTACGATAAATAAATTATTTTGAAAGATTTTGGATTTTCAGAGAAAACTAGTTGCACAATCAAAATATTAATATAGCTTAAATATAAAAACAATTTTTTAAATTTCTAAAATGTATTATATTTAACTTCTAATTAAATTTAAAAAAGTTCTTGATAATATTTTGGAATAGATGCATGATGGGTTATTAAAATAATAAATCTAAATTTTCAGCTGCAATCAGATGGCAAAATCAACTTTGCAGTTTGCAGCCTATTCAATCAACTTAAGATGTACTAAAGCCATCATTATTGCACACATACATAAAACTTTTTTGGGGGGGGGGGGGGACATAGGTGAAATTGATGTGGTTTCCTGGTTATGAAGCATATTGCTTTATCACCAGATTGTGTAGCAAAATGTACCCTGACAGATAAAAAATTTGATACATGTATTGCAGTTATTCAAATATCTTTAACATTTAGTTACATTTTTCATGCCTCTCACCAAATAGCATGCTCATGAAACTACATCATCAACGACATAGAAGAGAAAAGTTACACAACACTTTTTTCTCTGTACAGCTGAAACAAAGAAGCTGTGCTTCCCACTTTTTCATCCAGCATGCAAACAGAACAATACATCATGGAAATTATTCAGTGAATCAAACAATATTCATCCCAATACAAGAAATGGATTCGTAATTGCCTTACAGAACACACCAACCACCACAATCTTCATCTCATAGGAAACAAAATATTTACTAGCAATAATAATTTAATATATACCTTGAAATGTTCCATGAGATCAGATGTAACTGCATATGGTGCTCCAATAACTACTTCATTCACATACTAAAACAGACGAAATAATTTAATTACAAAAAAATATTCAATACAGAAATTCACAAGCTGTTTGAAATATCATTTGAAGATAAGCACAAAATTCAATAGCCAAGTTTACTTTAAATAAAATGCTTATTTTCATTAGAATTCATTATATATAATATTATTCAAATAATAATGGAAGTAGGATTTAAGCAACATACTTTACAAGCAAGTACACTCAAAACCCTTTCATGCAAGTTCATGATTGGATAATTGCTGCCCTTGTATCTATTGACAACCTAAAAATCAAAATGTTTCATAAAAGCTGTGAACATTTGATTAATTTTGAACAGTAATAAATCAAACTTTCAATTAGAAACAAAAATAACATTATATAGATGCATAATGAAAACTACAAAATTGTATACATATTTTTAAAAATATATATGAATCCCATAATATATATAATATGAATACAAGAAGGAAAAAAAAAAAAAAAAAAAAAGAAAGGAAAAACTAACATAAAAAATTACAAATATGTAAGAGAAAGTGAATAGCTATAAAGAAATAATTATATATGATGAAAGAACAAAACTTACCATATTTACTTCCTACAATAAAATAAAATATATGCATTTAATAGTAACATTTGCCTTTCTTTGTTTCAAAGTATTTTCCAACTATGTGCATAGGAATATTTTTATAGGAACTATGTATATAGGAATATGTGCATATTTTTCTTTCTTTGTTTGCTACTAAAATTTTTTTCATAGCAATATAACTTTTAATTCCAAAAAATATGCAAAAATGAAAAGGGAGCTAAAACAGGCGATTCTATATATATAGCCACAAAAGACTAATATTTGATAAAATACTCATGAAAGTTAAATGTACATTGATGAATATAATAATTTTACTACAGGGAATACCTAAAAAAAACTGTAATTCAACACTATCAATGTTAAACTGATAAATCATCAAATTGCATTAACCAGTTTCCTCATATTCTAAAGCAGGGGTGTCCAGCCCAAATGACTTTTTTGCGGGCCACTTCGGAAAAACATTATAATCTCACGGTCCGCACATAAAAATATGTACCTTTATATCAGATTTGGAAACAAAAAAACATTTATTGGAGTGAAAATTTAAAACAGAATGAATTATTATAGTTTTCATTATTTTTCATGTATACAGACATAGATAGTATAATAATGTTTATATAATACAATAATGCAATGATCAAATAATGCTTAAAATATTACAGTTGCCATTTTCTTGAAAATTACGGTGTTCCTATTGAATTGAACTTTCGTTACTCATTAGTGAAATTTGATAGTGCTGTCATTCATAAATGATTAAGTATACATTGTCCTTTTATCTTTACCATCCTGAATATTTTTTTAAACTTTAAAAAACATCTCTGACTGCCTCTTGCTTTTTGGGCACTCCAAACAGAAAAGGAGAAGGAGAAACGAAAGTCGCACACACAGAGAATCATGTACCATCCATAGTAAAGGATATGCATAATCCAATTCGAAATTTATTAAAAAAATAATTTACTGTAGTAAAATCAAATGTGACTGTTCGATAAAATATAAATCCAATTTAATCTAAAGGACATTTCTATTATCAAAAAGGATTTATTTTAAAACAAGAACAGGCAAAAACATTGTGTAAATATATATATATATATATATATAAATTTCCCCTCAAATAAATTTCAAAATGAAAAAGCTTTAAAAATCTGATATTTAAAATTTTTTAAAAAAGAGTCGGCGGGCCGCAACTTATGTACTGGTGGGACGCATGTGGCACGCAGGCCACGTGTTGGACACCCCTGTTCTAAAGAATTCATTGTTCAGTTTAAATTAATGTTTTTCGAAGATACATGAAGGATATTAGATGACTAAACCTTGTAATTTTGAAATAATGTAAAGTGAAAGATAACACATGAATTGCTCTCTTTACTTCCACATGCATACCATGAAATGACTGATGCATTAATGCACAACATCTACCAATATTTTGCATTGATTGACTGTTTACACACATTAAACCCAGAAGCAATAAGTTATTGAATCAAAATTTTGACCCAGGGCTAAGTGACAAAAAAACAACACCTGACCTCTCTCGCACCCTAATCTTAAAACTTTAGTACTCATCATGGGAATAGGACTTTGAACCTTGACAAATTAAACATGCACCTGAATGCCATTACATGGTGGGTCTTTAATGGCATTGGCTTAAGCCTTGACTGAAACAGCTTGCAACCTTAACTACAACCATAACTCAGTTATTTCACAATAGCTGTTAAGTCATTAGATAGATGCCAAGCAGTGAAATCTTCATTGTATTAATGATGATTATAGTAATTTTCAATCTATGAGGCAGTGTTAAAGTTGATTTCCAATTGTTCATTCAATATTTTAGCACCCAAAGCAAGGGAAGGTGCATTAGAATTTAATAAAATAAATCAAGAGAACTTTAAAAATGGGGCAATTAAGGGCTTAGAGAAAGCATTTGTGGACTCCAGGTTATTTATGGTAATTAAATATAAACTGAATTACAAAAAAAGAAGAATCCTGAGTGTGAGGATTACAGATGTATTAGAAAACAAATGACTTGAAAATAACTAGGAGGAATAGCCATCTCTTGCAAGAAGGGGGTACAGAAAAAACACGAAGATTTCATTGTTGTTGAAACATACTGAGATTTAAATTCTGATGTAAGGTTGCATATTTAAAGTTTGATGGCAGAAACTAAACTACCTAAGAAAGTAAGCAACAAAGTAATGATAGAAATTATATTACATCAAACACACAGTAATAATAAGAAAAAATTGAGAATATATTCCACTTAATTGTTATAAAATACAAAGTGGAAAAATTGGTACTTACAGGATCAGTATGCAAGCCAACAATGACATAATCACCTTCTGCTTTAGCTTTTTCTAAGAAGTCTACATGCCCTACATCTAAGGAGAAGAGTTAAAGTAACAATAATTGATGAGAACCTGCTAAATATTAAAACAAATTTTAATACAAGCAGATAATGCAACTTCTAAACTTAAATATTAAATAATTTTATCATCAAATTGCAAAGCTATTAAAACATTATATAATTAAATACAAATTTTTTTTTCACAGTGGAGCTATTCTTAATCATACAATCTTTTTACCCAAAATGCGATATTGGTCTTCAAAATGCTTAAGCAATTTTGATTCATATCTGCAATTAATTTCAATTCAAAATTTTTACATTTATAAATATAATCTAGTCTCCTTTAAATATGTCTAAAAAAATGTCACTTATATTTAAGTTTCACAAATAAATTTTCATTCCCTATGAAGAAATAAAAAAATAACTTATATTAGAAAATGTACTTTGATGTTCATTCTCTAGTCTATCAAAATATAAGTATAAATACCTGAATGAATTACGGAAAAATTAGATGATGTATTAAATTATTAGTTACTAAATTTAATTCCAGGGGGTGAAAGTAAACTTTTTATGATAGATTTATTCCAAGTGCAGAAAAAAAAGGATACGAAATAAGTCAAATGCACCAGCAACGTATACAATACGATCACCAGGCTGAAAAGAAAAGAAAGGGAAAAAAAAAAAAAAAAAACTTTAACAAAGACATAATAATAATAATTATTACTTTTGATAAACACCTATTTATAATAAAAAAGAAATAGATATTTAATATTAAATATGTAAGCATAACTTTTTTCCCCTCTAAGACTCTTGAATACATAAGAAAAGTGAAATAAATAACATAACTGACAAAAATAATTCATTTAACTGTATATTCTAAGAATTCTTGATATTCTCACAAGAAAATCAAACAATCTTCCCCCACCTTATATGATTTTAATCTTAAGTTAATTGTAAATAATACAAAACACAGTGAAGGGATATTATATTATCTTTAACACAAAAAGCTACAGTCATAACCTACAAACTTCTGAAAGTATTAAATATCCCTTAATAATTTAATATTTTATAAAACAGTACAATATACAAATATCCTTTTGATAATTAAAAGAAAATTTCATAATAAAGATATATTGATAAAAAAAATAACACTCACAAAAAACTCTTTTTGTATTGATTTGATTTAGAAAAGCTCACATACACCAAGAAGCTAAATTTAGTCATGTATAAAGTTTTCGAAGAGAATATGGAATATAAAACTTTTATTAAAGTTTGGGGGAGGGGGGGGGCCTTCATATTATTTATATTCAATAATTGGCTGATTTTAAAAAAATTTAAAAGGAAAAAAAGATGATAAAATTTACTAATTTTTGCATTAGATTCAGAAAAAAATATCACACATATAGAGGTGAAACTTAAGATATATAAAAACAAAAACTCCTAAACAGAATGACTTCAATGCTTTAGAGTTGAAAGTGGATACAGCTTTTATAAAAAATTTTGTTAGAAAACACACAAAAACAGACTTCATAATAACAATGTTTTGATAAGAGTGAAGAAACTAATATTGTACAAAGGTAACATTAATAAAAATGTTGAATTAGATGATTTTAAAGACACATAGGTAGTTTTATTAAAAGAAAATCTGAACAAATATCTTGTTATGACTTCATGTTGTTGTTCTTGGAAAATCAACAGATTTTATGGAGTTTTAATAGACATTATACATCTGAACTCATTTCTTTCTTTCTTTTGTTAATACTATATACTCTTTTGTATTATGTGTTACAGTGAAGAATAAGTAAAACAGGCAACATTACTTGAAATAAAATTTCACATTTAAAGAAGCCACATTGGTGTCTTCAATATTTCCAACACCAACTTAATGAATTTCAATATGCTTGTTATTTCCTAAAACAGCAGATAGATCCTCTATTTATACAGAACTGTCAGTTCTCTCAAGAAGAATCATCACCATATACTTCATTAAGACTTATTACTTTTGGCATGCAAAGAAATAAATCAATGAAATATTTCATACAGATAAATTTAACAGATTCAATGTTTGCTTGATTTGCTACCTCAAAAAATTTTAAATCCTCATTATTGATAGAGGATTTTTTTGCAATATATAATTGCATAAAATAAAGAAATAATGGATACTATGAGAAATACTTCTTTCCTTAAATGTTGCAATGTTTCATTAGTTTTGCAGCCAATCACAAGATCATTCAACTCTTTCACTTTCTTTACTATCAAGGTTAACACACAGTTATTGAATTTTTTTTTAAATTTAAGAAAACACATTTTAGAATCTTATTTTGGGCCCGCCCCCAAAAAAAATAGGAAATCAATCAATTTTTTTTATTTAAATTCTGGATTTTGATCCATATTGCAGATAAGAGTCCAATCTAGCATGTACATTGACTTTAAGTACCTTTCTTTTCAAATTGCAGTTTCTAAAAAAAAATTTATCACTAAAGATGTTTATTTATACTTTCAATAAGAAAATATAATAATTGTAGTTATTTATTTCAAAAAATTATTCAAAATGTTCTATTGTCAGATACATTTGGAAACAAGGTGCAGCATATAGTCCAACATTTTAATTATTACACATGTAATGACTCTATCTCAGGAGTCGGCAACCTTTTAGCTGTGGTGTGCCAAAAAAATCTACCAATATGATTCAGCATGCCACACAGTAGGTCATTTCTGAAACAATTCGATTTCTGCGATAATGCATGCAGAGTTAGAGAACAGAGGTCAATAATATACAGTTTTAGTATATATTAATTTTGTATCATTTAAAGATATTTCTTAACATAAAAATAAACTGCATAAAATAACTATTTCTCAAACAAAAATAAAAAAGGAAATTAAAGCTGTACATATATTTTGTATTTTTAAACATATTTATAAAAATAAGAAACAAGCAACATAATACATAAGTATTTCCCTTCATTATATTTAAATAAAAAGATATATAAAATTTTAATGGGAACCTAGCACTTGCACACCTCTTTACTTTCATATAGCAAAATCAGGGGTATATTTGTGACTTTTAATTTGACACGATTTGCAGCATTCAGTTGTTAAAATATTTCTTTGTGGAGACTAAACATTTTTCATATGAGGAAAGAATTTTTACTTAGACATGCAGAATCAAAAGCGGAAAACAGAGTACATGCAATTTTCTCTCTTCAAACAATAAAATCTCCCCACCAATGACATTCAATAATTTACAAAACAGCTGTAAATTAATCTTTACATTTATCTTTCAGATTTTTTTCGTATTTCCCTAAATGTCTATAATTATGAATATAATTGTCAAATAAGGTCCATCACAAATTTATCAATTTCCATACATTCAAAAATTGACAAATTTATTGAATAGTGCAGAGTGCCACTGAGAATTGTATAACGTGCCATAGATTGCCAACCCCCTGCTCTATCCTTTTTCTTTTGCTATCTCTTTTAGCGTAACACACAGCACAGCATCTTGGGGGAGCTTCTTTTTTGATGTTGGTGGAACAAAACCGGGAAAATGATGCTGTGTTAGTTGTAGAATTCTGGAAGATTTTGGTCTGCCTGATTTTTTAAATATTTATACTGCTATGATTACTTTGTATAAGTCTTTCTAGTTATTTGCTTGTGGTATCAAAATTTCTTTTCACCCCTCAGCTTTTTTATACAAAACATGAGCATTTCAAATGCTGATGTGTCTAGCAAATGAGAGAATACTTTTTTAAAGTATTTATCTAAATTTATGAGATCTCTACGACAGATAGCAGTTAATTTCACGAGTGCAGATGGCACTTGTTTATATCACAGTAACATAAGTGAGAAAATGCGAGTGTGAAAATTACAGTAGCATAAAATATGACTCGTATTGTCTCAATTATGTGTGTGTGATCAACTCAACTTGATCACACACGTTAAGGGGTTCATAGATATCTTACATAAGCATGAAAAAAATATTCTTACAAGCAAATTCTTTCCTAATAAGGAACAGATTTTCAACAATCTTTTTCTCTCTCTTTTAATGCATTTCTCTCTTTCTGAATGCCTTCATTTTTCTTGAAATTGAAACCTACAAAACTTTTTGGTTGTTCAATAGTAAAGTAGATTACCAGAAGTTGAAAATATGTACTACAACTATGTCAGAATTCCTGATTCATAACTCTAGAAGCATACTACAACAGAAACCAAATTATGTATTAGTATTAAGGAAATAAAATAATTATACCTTTCTTAAAAATTAATGCCCCAACTTTTTCTTAACAGCAATAAAATTAACCTGAATAACTACCATTATCAAATATGTTACATTACTCATTACCAAACTACACATTACCAAACATGTTAAGAGGTAATTGTTTGATTGACATATGGAAGAGATTAACACTGCTTTCATTCAATATTTATAAATAATATATTTAAAAAATTTATTATTTGATAGTACCTTTGGTTCTTTGCCTTCTGAAAATTGAATTATCTTTTGAGTAGTAGGGAGAAATTGTGAAATTCCAGTCCATGGACTATGTGTACTTGGATCCTATCACAAACAAAGATATAAATTATAGATACTAATACATAATTATAAATACTAATAACAAATGTATACTTACAATGCAAAAGGATAGCGTTTTTAAAAAATGTTAAAATAAACAGATAAAAAAAATTATCTACTTATATAATAAAAGTTTTTTTTTGCTATAAAGACTAACATTTTTCATATACATTGCCCCCACATACCAAAGTTTACACCACGAGCATTTGTTTCTGTATGAAAGTTATATTACAAATGCATCATTTCAATGAACATGAATAACTAAATAAAATAAATAAAGATGGAAAAAGATACAATACAGAGAGTCCAAAAAATTCTTGTACCATTAATTCATGAATAAAACAAATTGAGACAGAAAAACTGAAAAATAATTTAGAACAATTGAATATTAAGATTATATATATAGATACACTTTGATTACATAAAATAAACAAAATTTATATAAAACTTTTAAATGTACACTATTTTTTTCATAGGAGTTGAAACTATTGATTATTCTGTAGAAATTGCTGAAGTAATATCCACACAGATGTAAAAATCAAGACTGTTTTAACTGACCTTCAACCCATTTATCCGTGCCTCCACTTTTAATAAGCCACATATAACTAATTCACGATATTTCTGAAATTAAAAAAGAATGTGAAGAAATTTTGAATAGAAAAACTAATAGCTGCGCAATATGTTTTCAAAGGAGTACAGGAACTTTCAGGACACCCTGTATAACCAATGCACAAAAATGCAAAAGCATAACTTACTCTACTAATGGTTCTCGCATGCTCTGTATCAATACCATATTCTCTTTCACCTCGGTTGTGATGCTGTTTTGTTAATAATAGCATCCTGTAAAATATAGAAGATTAATTACAAGAAACAAGAGTTATTTTATGAAAATATTCAAGAAAAAAAATCCTGTATAAATATTAAATACTGAAGGGATAATGTTTTATCTCTTCACTAAATTAACGGAATTACTCAAAACTATTGAGCATAATGCAAAGCATTAAAAAATTTAGCTTTTCTATTTCGAAAATCTGAAACAAGGCTGATATTTAACTTCAAAATTTATAGATCAATTGTAACAAATATTTATTCAAATTGAGAAAATAGTTCTATTTATTATTTTTTTTATTCCATGCATCATTGAAAGTAATTATTCTTAGCCTTTTATCCCCTATACACATTAATTTTTATAGGTTATCAATTAAATCTAGATAAATATAATACAAGAGCCTTATTATAAAACAAAGTAAAAAATTTTCAATTATTCAATTTCAATCTTTTATAAATACATAAAAACGGTTAAGTTTTTTATAATTGAAAATACACAAATAATTTTAATTAAATTTAAAAAATGCAACAGGAATGCATTCAAGGCATTTTAATTTTAAATCCATTTCTAAAAAAATTTTTGAAAATAAACTTTGTTAACACAGATTTATTCTGAATTTCATCAATAGCATAACTCATACCTTACCTGCCAACCAAATCTGTTGTAGATACACCAGCAGTTCTTTTGCATTCCCTGTGAAGAAAAATCATAACATCTGAATAACTAAAATACATAGTTTTATATCAAAGGATCTGCAAGAACTTAAACTATTTCATTTTTTTGCAGTTGTTTTTTTATAAGAAAGTTAACACTCATGAGAAAGTTCAGCAAATAAAATCAATCCCACTAATATTTTAAGGTGTACAATCACAAAGACATTTTTATTTATATGATTATAGTATTTGTTTCACTAATGTTTCTATTTAAGTTCAAAGTATTTTAATGCAACATGACAAATGTTATATAATTTTTCTAAAAATAAATATAATTGTATAGCAAATCTATTATCATAAAAGAACTCTAATACAATAAATAAATAATATTTTTTAAAGAGAAATATTTTGAACAAATGCGAAATATTTGAAAAATACTTACTTATATCTCCCAGCAGCTTTCACATAACGATATGTGTCTTTTCCATCAGCATCCAAAGTAATATCATCTAGAAATATGGTTAACATCTTCGTTACATAAATTACAAAGCATTTTATCAAAACATTTAATTAATTTATATTTCTTTCCTTAACCTTATAAAATATATAATAATTTACTATATTACTCACCTGCATGTACACAAAAGTCACAATTATATTTATCCAAAGTTTCAATTGTTGTTATATAAGGAGCCCCTTCAACAACCTATGGTAAAAAGAATATCAATAAATATTTGTCAAAGAAGAGAAAAACAGTGATGCATCTTCGTAAGTTTTTACACAATTTCGAATATCAGATTGGATATCATAACAAATGCACATGTCAGTACAACAGAAAGGATAAAATGCATATTTTCTCTTCTTTTGCGATGTGTTAATATTACTGGATTACTGTTTAAAATATCCTTTATATGACTGAAATAATATTTAGACTTTGTGGTAAGCAAAACAATTGACAAAAACAAACTTTCTGGTAATTATTGAGGTATAAGGAATACAAATACAGTCAACTCTCAATAATTCGAAGTTGGAGGGATCAATGAAAACTTCAAATTATCACACAAGAGGATACAAAAAAACCTTCCAAAATACACGAAGAGAAATTTTTTTTCTAACACATTTAAATTTTAAACTATGCAATAAAACAATAATTATACATATATATAAGATTATTTTAAAGTATTTTTAAAAAGTACATATTATACAGTATAAATATTATACAGGTTAAAAGTTCTGAATTAAAGGAATAAATTTATGTGTATTAAAAACAATTATTAAAAGAAAACGTATGGTACATCTGGGTGTTAAACTCGCTGCCTACAAAAAACATTTTTGCAGCCCGGTCAATACATTGGCACATAATATATAATAAAATATTAAAATTTCTCTCTAAATAGGAAAGATAGTAGCAGAGAAGATATGTCAGGATGTAAACATTACATTTATCTTGTTCTTTTATTTATGCTTATTATAATGTGTGAGTGTATTATTTAAAATAAATTTACATTTCAAAGAATAGGATTTTTTGAAGTCCACCTAAAGTTAAACTTTGTTTATTTGGCCCACGTTACCCCCCTTGAGTTTTTTTACCCCTGCTGTACATAATTAATCTTTTTTGATGAATTTTCTTAAGATAATTTCTATAAAATATTGAAATAATAATTGAAATTCTTTCACTATTAGTTTATGTTAAAAATGAACACACATTAAATTTTTTTTGGAAATTTGCAAATAAGTTTAGAATTAACTGAATGTATTTGACAATTTTTTTTATTTAAAAATCCCTTTTTTTCAGAAAATTTGTATAAAAAAATTAAAATTCAAAAAAGTTGTATTAATTAAGAAATGAAACTGGGAAGAAAAAGTTTTTAAAAGTACAAGAAATATTACTTTAAATTACTCACTTCATCCACCCATTTTACAGCTCGAACCATTTTATATCTTTCTTGTTCATTGAAAACAGGAGGACCTTTATGTCTAGCAATTTCCTCTAAAGTCAAAGAAATGACATGAATTACTAAAGAAATATAAATTATTTTGCAAGGAAAGTTATAATAGAAACCATAACATTTGAATAAAAAATAATCATATGAAACATTAGAAATTTTTATGTTTATTTATCAATTATGTTGAAATGAATTTCACATCAAGTTCTACAAAGTACTAAAAACTGAGGAAATATATACAGGATATATAAGCAACATATAATGGTCAAATTTGATTAATAAGGAATTGAAAATAAAACCTAATGTGAACATAAAAAAAATTTGAAATTTTTTTTTAACTACTTTGCAATTAATAGTTCAAATGCATATGAAATAAGGCTTCGAATCCAAAAAGCCCCTAAATGAAAAAACAGCAGAAAATTAATTTAAATTCCTTTGTATATTTTTTAAAACTTTAATATCCAGTATTCTGAAGAGGGCATATCAAGAAACTATTCAAGGAAAGAACAGAAAGAAGGTAAAGCTCAAACAAATTAAAATAACACTTTGAAATAGAGCATATAAGACCATTCAATATTTAAAAGTTATTAAAAATTAACAAAATCAATTTATAATAATTTTAAGAGTTTCATAATTTTTAGAGAGGGGACAAATGATAGCAGAAAGAAATTTGCAATCTTGAATAAAATTAAAGTTTGAAGGCTAACTAAGATTTTCACCAGTATTAAAAATGAAATAAAAAGAGAAGCTATATTTAATTGCAAAGAAAAAGCAAAAACCAAATTGCAAACAGAAAAATTTCAAAACACATGTAAAAACAGGATTTTTAAATTAAAAATCCAAATGGACACCATTAAAAAAATTGAATAAACTAAATGCATACCATCAGTATGAACTCCAACAATCAGATAATCTCCCATAGCTTTAGCCTAAAATAAAATAAAAGTTGTCAAACAATTTTAGCAATCTTTAGCATAACAATTAACTGGAATAAATGAGAATACATATATATAATGATAAATTAAGTTTATTCAAAACAAAAAATACATTAAAGTTTTTTTTGCTTGTTCTGATTTCTAAAAACATCTTTATTACATAAGATGCTTTAAAACTTATTTGTGATTGCTAAGATTTGGAGTGCCTGTTTCCCGCAGGAAAACTTAAACTCCTATCTGGATGACTGTGAGTTGCATTAGTTGAGCTTAACCTTAGCCCATTGCTGCATTTAATGATAATAAGAATTTAAAATTGTGTTAACTTTGTTAAAAAATGTTTACATTAAACATTAATGAATTAAAAATTAGGAATGAAAAAATAAGAACAATTTAGGTGCAAAATGTGGGAGTAAAAAACTTTATTTCAAATATGTATGCATGAGATGTTCGAGTTTATTAAGCTTGAATGATTCTATGTCAGCCTCAAACTGGCCCAGCAAGCCAGAGCACAGAGCGGCCAACTTGATTTCAAGTTGATTAGCTGTCACAAACAGATGCATTTCAAGGATAAATCTGAAATTTAAGACCAGGGACAGTTTGAGTACATTTTTCTCAAAAGGAGTGAAAAACATGAAAGAGAAAACATTAATTTCTATTTAAATATCCTACATAAAAAAAAGATTTAAAAGTAATAATTTTTTTTAAAAAGATGCAGAATATTTTTAAAGTAACCTCAAATGAAAAAATAAAAACATTAGCACAAAATCTCAAAAAACTGTAAAGCAATTGTCTTTGCTCTAGTTTTATAAAAAAACAAAATAATTATTATATTTTAACATTTACTCTATTATAATGTACATTTTAAACTTACTTTGTGCATAAAAATAATTTTGTAAACAATAATTTACAAAAAGAGACACAAATTATTTTGAATTTATTGCATGTGAAGCTGAAGAGAAAACATAATTGAGATTTAGTTTTCAACAACATACTTTTTCAAAACCTAAAAGTCCCCCACTCCCGCCTCCTTCAACACAGAGTGATTTTAATAAAATAATTGCCAATTTTTTTTTTATGAGTTATAATCCACCTGCCATATTTCAAACACATAAAGAAACTGGCTCTTATAATTTCTCCAAGAAAAATCTCTTAGTCATGACAAAAACAGCTGCTATCTAATTTTCTTTATTCTAGTCTTACACTTTTCCCCCTACTGGCACTGTAAAAGTATTTTTTCTAGATGTAAAAACATACTCTGATAAGAAATTACATAAAAAACAAAACTTCAACAAACACGAAGCAATTTTTTTTCTCTTCGATTTCGACATTAAATAATATTGTTTTACCAAATGAAAAAAAAAAATAGGTATAAAAATAGATATCATATTTTAATAGGTACAGTAGATTTAAAAAAAATCTTGCTTATTCTACACACTGTTCTTAAATTATTTTGAAAATATATATATACTAATAGTAAAAATACTTTGGAAGTAAGTTATATTTATATTCATTTTTAAATAAAAATTCAGACTGACCACCTGACCGGAACATCTGCTTATGCACCTCAGTGCCCAAGATCAAGTATACCGAGATGAGCACAGTAGGCCTCGGCCCTCATGGGCTGTTGTGCCACTAAGTTTAGCTTAAATACAAATGAAATGCCTTTTAAAAAATAAAATTAAAAAAAATCTAATTTTTACTAACTGGAATGTAATATAGAATAGTATGTTAGGTAGATCTTGCTCAAGAAACAGAAAAGGAAAAACCTTTTAAAAATGCATTTCTTAAATATAGCCAACAATGAGTTTATCTTCTTTATTATAGAATAAACTGAAATGCCCCATATTAAGCAGTAAGCTTAACTATCCTCAATAATTATATGAACTCTAAAATATTTTAAAAAGCATGAACGAAAATATAAATGAGTTAATTATAATATTTTGTGCATGTGATTAAAATTCATCACAAACAGGTTTAATACTTGCCTTAATGTTTTGTATATCCTTTAATATGTCTAAAATACAAAATATAATTTATGCATCTTACTACTATACTAAATATACTGTCTACTACACTAAATATTATTTATGTATCTTAAATATTAGTTACAGAATGATTCTTTCTACACATTTTATAATGACTGTACTTTACTTCATAAAAGTAGAGTCAATACTTTTCCATTTTGCTGTTGTAAATCTCACTGAGCAGGCTTTATTGTCAACACATAAAAAAATGTTAATATTATTTTTCATTGGTTTATAATCCATTTTTTATGCCTTATGAAAAAGAAGTTACTGATAAGAAAAGATTGCTTTGAAAATGTGGTGGTAACCTTTTACCACCACATCAGGCCACCTACACAAGGTTACCAGACCTTTTGACATTGTTTGTATTAGATTTAGCAACTTTAATCACCTGCGCTGGTGAAACGGAAAAGTACCATAAAGTCATATACAGTTAATGAAAATTTTTTTTAGCTTTTTCCCCTCCTTCCATTTAACAATACAATTATTATTATTATTATTATTGATTAACTTTTCCACTCTACTATTTTACAGATCTAAAATGTGTTCAACATATGATTCCTGTATTTAGATGAGTGTTATCAAATACTGATTTGAAACATCTAAAGTGTATGATTTGCTTTTCTTAGTAAAGAAAAAATATATTATGTACAAGTAAGTTAAAAGGAAAACATGAGAGCCATTAGTATGAATAATACTTCAAACTTACTTGTCTTAACTGATTTGCATGCCCAAAATGAACCATATCATAGCTGAAAAATAAAAGATCAACGATTCCTTACATGTAAGAATAAAAATGTAAATAAGTAAAAAATAACTAATAGCGGTACAAGAGAAAATTAAACACTATCTAACCAAAACAATTAACTTACAAAGAAGCTTGAAATCATGCTAATATATACTCTAAAGTTATAAAAAAACTTAACATCTTATTTAAACAATTCTAAAATACATATAAGCAAATTATATAGTTTAATTATACTAACTTAGGAGTAAAATTTCAAAATGTTATTTAAAATCAATTTCATAATTAATTTGAATTGAATTTTAAATTAAATATATTTTGTATAAATTGATAATGATAATCTAATAAATGAAAGCATTAAATGTTACCATTCAAATTTGATTTTTAAGTAAGAGTGAAAAGTTTTTTTAAGGCTGTTTTTACCCAACATAAAAATGTCCGAGAAAAAACATGGAAAATATTTTCAGAAAGAAAGAATCTTTCAATTTTTACACTAATTATTAATGCTATGATTCATACACCTATTTATAATACAGTATTTTAAAATTTGAGAACTTTTTTGCTGAAGTCTCAAATAAAATAAGATATAGTAAATAAAAAAAATATGAAACACATTTTATATCAGAAAAAATAGTACTCAGATAAAATCGAGTAGTATAATTAAGTATGTTGTTCTCTACAGGACTGCAAAGTGAGAAAATAATATTAATGCCCGAGTCTTTCTTGATCTGATAAAGTATTCTGATTTTGAATCCTATTTTGTAACATATGCAAAAACAACTGTAAGTTAAAATGTTTTTCGTAAGATAAATGCATGTTGTACTTTTCTTAGTTCAATAATATTCATTTTACGTCATATATCCCTCAGTAGATACTGACATATTGGAATAACACCCCAAGTAAACTGTATTTGTTTTATCTTAAATACAGATGTTTCTCTGTACCTTATACACAAATCTACACTATTGATCATATAGCTCCAAAATTTTTTAGAGAGCTTACTTGCTGTTTAGAAAACGCTGTAAGCATACTTTGGGAAAAAATAGTTTGTTCAAATTTATTTTTGATGAATTTTTTTCTAAAACTCAATTTTTAACCATCAACAACAGATGGCAGCATTAATTTATTTGAGGAAATATTTTATGTTTTCCAAAATGATTGCCGATTTTTTTAATTTACCCAAGCGAAGAAATGGAACTTCAGATATTTTTTAAAAATGACTTTGTTTTCATGAGCATTAATAGTTTTTTTTAAAAAAAAATTGCAGTTTTATTTTGTTTTGAGGCAGTCTGAAAAGAAAATTAATTCAGATGAATAATTGTTCTTGATTAAAATGAAGACGTGAAAGAAAAGAAAAGAAATGCACAGTATAAATTTTTATATTTAAGTATTTTACTTTGATAAAAGATTTCTTAACTCATTTTGTTTTTATCATATAAAGCAACACTTTTTCTTTTTTCATAATTTAATGTTAAAATTTTTTACTACTTGAGGAGTTAAACAATTTTATAAATAGATATTTTGTATCACTTGATTACCATTTTCAAATAATTATTGAACACGCATAGAACTTTACTTAAGAATTATTCTAGCCTCACAAAACTTAACGTACATTTAATAAATTTTTTAATTAATATGTATTTAATATATTGCTAGTATGATTGCTCATTTCTTCAATTCACTCATGTGAAGATTTGGCATTTCATGTTTCTTTCAGCAGCAATGATTTATAACTTTGGGTAGGGCCAACAAATGAATGATAAGATTTCAGCATTTTAGGATAATACATTTGTAGTAATAAAGTAATGTGGCAAATCTTCAGCTTTCAAACTTATGAACACTACTCATCAGATCACCCTTTAAGTGGGCAGAGGATATATTGCAACCCAGACAACCTTCAAGCAAACAACTTGCAACATCCATCAAGGACAACAGTAAAAGAATTCCTTGAACTATGTAAGATCAATGTATCTGCCAAAAAAAAAAAAATTAAACAGATGATTCTATAATGTTGAGAAAAAAGTGGCAATGGTGAAACAAAGAGCCAATGTCGCAGAAAATCCTAATATTAAAAATCTTCAGAAGCATTTGACGGTACTTATTTTATCCTTCAAGTAGCAAATGTTTCACTTTTGTATATGTTGCTCCATAACATAAAAAGACCAATATCATTCTATCATTTGAAAACATTAAGCTTGTGCAATCTTTCAAGAAGCACATCAAAAACAAGGATTGATGGAAAACAATGATCATTGGGACATACTAATGACATGAGCTAAAATCCTCAGTCTGCCATTTGTTTACGGCATCTTTATGGTATCCTCTTACTGCTTGCATGAAACTTTTAAATGAAATTATTTTCTATAACATGATACTGAAGGTTTTGTTTTATTTATCCACTTTTAACTCTCTCTTAAGTTTTGTTGTGTCTCTAATCTTTATTTTATCCTGTTTTCCAGATGGATGAGAGAAATATCATGTAATTCAGCAATTTTCATATTTATTTGACTTTGCTATATTTTTACCAAATCTTTTTTCCCTTGGAGTTAAATTACAAGTTTACTTAAAATTATTCAAAACATTATTTAAAAATTTAGTCTAATTAATTTTTTTTTTTGTTCTTCCATCTCAATTGCTTATTTTTTTCAATTCACTTATGTTTTGTTTCAACATTATTTGCATATTTCTATACTCTGTATTTTATTCAAAAATTTGCTGTTGGATAGCTATATATTTATATCTAAAAAAATTATTTTTCAAAACAAATTAAACATAATATGAGAAAATAAAAATTATTATTAAAACTAATTTTTGAATTTGACAAACAACTTTCCTCTTTATAATGTTATAAGCAAAACTAGGGACAAGCTATAAGCTGATTTCAAAATATGTTCCATTAATAAAATGATATTTTTAATAATATTTACTCTTGGTATTGGCCTTTTTGTTTTACATATTAAATGATTAACAGAATTATAAGCGAATTATCAACTCAAAATTTTTTTCTGAACTCTAGAAAACTTTCATGTCATATATGTAAACTGTTGATAGAATGTTTATGGTGTAATGATTCCGGTTTTTTTCATTGAAATATTTCTATACTTGATCAGATAGTATTTTTTCATAGCTTACTTCAAAAAGGAAGGTTCTTTTTATTAGTTTTTTTTCTAATTTAACAATTAAACTTATTATTGTTGAAATTATAAAACAATATTTACTTGGTTTAAATTTTATTAACCATGACCTTCCGTTTGTCTATCAGTGTTAAAGCTAAATCTGAGAGAATATTGGTTATAAATAATTGGAATATTTAAAAAAAATATTATAAATAAAATTTTTACCATCCATCACACCAAACCCGAACTTGTTTGTCGCATTCATTTCGATTTGTTGCGTCGGACATGCTGTATCCGTTTCTTTGAGAAACTTGACCATTCATCTTGGTTCAGCACTTCTCTTATCAAAAAGGTTGAGGCAATCTAGACGATTCATTAAATACTCCGCACACTTTATTAAGCAAGGTCATGAAATCTCACTTTCCTTCCTACTTTGTTTACCAAGCAAAAGGCATTGCTGCCAAGTGTAAAATGTGAAAAACTGTGAACTGTAAGGGAATATTTGGAAAGTGGCAGATAGCACATGTGAAAAATTTGGCATTTGGAAATATATGTATGATGGAGAAATTCTGGAGACGAGAAATGATTCCCATATTTTGGACTGCTAACAATTTTGGGGCAACATTCCCATTAGGAGATTTTCCACCGCTAAATCCTCTGTTCTAGTCAAAAGTTGATGGTCAAAGCGTATTTTAGAATCGAATAGAAGTAACCATATGCAACTTAATTTGATTACTAATACATTATTTTCTTAATATTCAGTGTTTCAGGAAAGTTGATGTTTTCCAAAAATACTGTCGATGCAGTTTATAAATAAATTTTAACTTAAATAAAACAGATGTTTAGAGTTTTTTTTCAAAAAATGAAATACTTTGATATTTTTATTAAATAAATATAATTTTGTTTTAAGGAGAAATAGTATTTGCAGCTCCTTATTTTTTGGCAATCAATCAAACAATACTGAGAAATGATAACAAACTTCTTAACTCTTCTGAAACTTCTCAACGTTTGTTTACATTGTTTCTTCAGGCGTTGTTGCTTGATGGTAGGCAATGAGATGGAAGCTAGATCAATTTTGTTTTCTATTCCGCGATGTAGTTTTTTATTTGTTTGAATTACATAAATTTAAAATGATGTGTCACTTTTCTTGACGCCGAGTTTTTGCTTTGATATCGTAAATGATTTCCACGATTCTCCATTTATTGGATTTATATCTTAACATACAATTTCATTTTAAGGAACTCATTTTATGTATTTTACATTACATTTTGGAAAATTTCAGTTTCTTTGATTCTAAAATGTCAACAGGCATAAGAAAGATGGACAGCACTAAAAAATATCGGATTATTTTTTTTAGTGGTTCTCTTCTGTTTTTGTGTATTTTATGCTTACTGCGATTTAAATTGCATGGAAATTTAACTAGTGAATTAATTTTATATGGTAAGTTTGTGAAAAATAAATTTGTATACTTTTAAATTAGAATATATATTTTTGTGTGGGTATATTTTTTTTTAATGATATTAAATATAGAACAAATATATTTAAAATGTGAAGTTTTTCTGTAATATGAACATGTGCTTTTTAAGCTTTGCATTTTTGACATCATTTGAATAATTTGTTTTTGCTAATTTCTACTACATTCGTGATATTTTGAATGAAAATATAAAGTATCTTTTCAACTACATACTTTTTAATTTGTTCATCATTTTTTTAAAATAAATGTTACCATAGCAACATTAATTATATTTAAAACCATCCCAGTGAATGAGGTTTGATGTTAAACATTTAATATAAGTCAATAATTGATGGCTTAGTGAAAGACAATTAAAGGTTCAGTCTTGTTTCTGGATTTAGAATGAAATGATGAGTGGAAAGTGTTGTTTATTCAATGATAATTCTGTATTTCTATTGGTAACTTCAATAGATGCCTATCTGTAGTTTCTTTTTCTGTTTTCTTTTCAGATGAGTTATGGTTTCTTATTCATTTTCTCCCATTTTTATTTGTAACTCCAATTCTTTTATTAGTTATAATATTTGTATTGTTTCTCATTTTCTTGATAGTCTTTTTTTAATGGGTTGTCATATAAATTTTTCTATAGTAGAGAGTGCAGATCATGGATGTGTTGAAATTCTTCACATCTTATGTTCTTTGGCTCATCATAACTATTGAAAAAAAATTGCCAAATAAGAAGAAAAATAGCTAAATTCAAAGTGGCCCCCCTCCCTATACTACACTTGAACTGATTTGGTTAAAGTGTAGTATAGGGAGGCTACTTGGCGCAGTCCTTTTCATTGGCGATTAAAACCAGTCGCCAAGGTATTTTTTCAGAAATATTTATTATTTATTTTAGAATGAATTCGATATCTCACCATGACATTTAGAAAAAATCAAAAAATAATACAAAAATACAAAGAAAAATTGCTAAATTCAAAGTGCCCCCTATACTACACTTGAACTGAAGATTCAAACCATTTAAAATTGATTAGAACATATGCTTGAGATAGTTTTCCAAACTATATTTAAACAGGAATTTTTTTGCCAAAATTTTGAAAAATGTATTTTTGTAATTTTACAATTTAATTTTATGGGCTTACCTTTACTATTGATATTTTTCATTGAATTTTCATACAATTTTTTAACATAATGAAATTAGTGATAAAAAATATAGCCAATTAATAAGTAGTTGATATAGTCATTTTGAATTCAGTACTTATGTATTATCGCATCCTATGGGCATCATAATATGAAGCGAAGCATATGATTGCCAATTCAATACGTACAAAATGTGAAATTGAGACTGTCAACTTTGCGAGTTATCTTGAACACTGGTGATTGTTGCTATAATACATAAGTACCATAAATTTCTTATTCGAAGTTTCATCTAGTAATTTTTTATATAATTTTTATTTTTCAGTCTGAACTTTTTTGTATTTATGCCATATTTTTAATCTTAAAACCTTTGAAATGTTAATATTTTGTGTTATTTTAATGCACTATGTGAATTTTAACTCTCCCTCTTGTTTTAATTCTTATGAATTAAATATAATATATAAAATAAAATTGACTTCATATTCAATAAAAAAATTTTTATGGAAGAAAAAAAATTTGAGAGAAAAAAAATTAGAATATATGATTATTATAAATTAGAATGTAACTATATCAAACTTGGTAATATTAACAAAAATTTAACAATTTATCCCTTAAACTTAATTTATTAGTCTCATTCTTAAGGTTATTTTTTTGTTGATGTTCTCGGTGTAAAAATTCATTGAATAAAAAAGAATATTTATTCAATATTCTTTCTTATAAAAAAAATTTAATTTTTATCTAAAAAATCAATTCATTTTTTTTTTTACAAATGAAATTCCATGCAATGAAATAATTATCTATTGGCAAAGTATTAAAGTTCTATTTATAAAGTTAGTAATTTTGGTAATTTTCCATTTCGCTGTTCAGATCTCACCTAGCAGACTTTATTGGTGACAACATGCAGTATATACAGCAACTGTTCTAGACAAGGCCCACATTTACATTAGATTTTCATTCATTTTTGACTTATTTAGAAAAAGAAGTTGCTTATGAAAAGAGTATGAGAGTTGTTTTAAAAATATGCCGATAAAAATTGCTAGTGAGAATATTCTGTTTGGCATCGGTTGTATCATTTTGGTGACTTTATCTCCTGCACTGGCAAAATTTAAAAATACCATAATTTTTGAATGTTTAATCCTATTTTTCTTGCCTAAATGCTATTCTTCGTCTTATTAAAACTATTCAAACATCTCGAATATTAAAAAAAATTTTTTTTTGTCATAATTGATTGATTTTGAATAAAATAATTTAATCTGTGTAAAACAAACAAAATCTTTACTATTTTTACTTTGTGGTTACTTATATATATTTTTTCTTATTTTATAGATGTTGCCCTTATATTTTTCATCCTAGCTATTATTGTATTGACTGTGATAATTCGATTGGTTTTTGTGTTTGGAATGGAATATCATTTTAGTTTTGAGAAAAATAACTCATTCCTTCAACAATTACAAGAGCATGTGACTCATGAAATTCCATTATGTTTATTATGTGTTGTAGGTTTATGCATGTTTGGTTTTGTTAATTTGTGGTTTGAAACTCACAGTTTCACACCACAAAGAGTTTTTGAGGTTTGTATTAACTTTTTTTCTGACTTTTTTCTTTTTCAAATTCTGAAATTAGCTTATGCATATTCTTACTTTTTAAACATAAAAGTTTTATTATGTTTGTAAAGTTTTTATTTATGTCTGCAATTGCAGGCCTATTTTTCATTAATACATACTTTAAAAGGATAACATTATTGTGAAATAATAGTCATAAATTAAAAGTGTCAGCAAATGCTTTATTTTATTAATGAGATCAATGCTGGGAAACTTGCCTATACAATATGAAAATATATCATATTTTAAAAATAACTTGCATGATAATTTCCTCTCGGATATTTTTCAGTTGGGAGTATGAATTGTGTAATGAAAACTAGTATATAAAGCTATTTTAATTTATTTTATTGATATTACTTATTGTATTAATTTTCCTATATGTGCAATAAAATGATTTCAGACAACAAAACAAATCAGTAAATAAAATTAAAAAATCAAAAAAATTTATTTATAGGAATATTTTTTTTTGTAAATGTTAACTTTACATTATAGCTCCATAATTAAACTATCAGTAACAGGCCTCATAATTTTAGAGAATAGTTTTTAAAAAAAACTTAATGTTAAAAACTTTCTTGTGGTTATGTATAAAACTTAAAAACTTAAATTTTTTTGAATTATATTTTTAAAATATGATATTTGTAGTTTGATACTATAAGTATAAGGAACTAAAAAAAATAAGATGGATAGAAAAAATGGTAGTACTTAGTATTTCAAAATTTTTATTCGGTAGTACTTAGTATTTCAAAATTGTTATTCATTTACCATAAAATTCAGTGTATAACACGCACCTCTACTTTCAAGCTGCATTTTTTGATTTTGAGCTATATTCACCATATAACAAGCACCCCTTTTTATACAAAGGAACTCGAAATATACGCATGAAATGGTATTATGTTTTTAAGTTATTTCTTCGAGGTATTATCCCAGGATTTTCAGAAAAAAAAGTTAACTTCTATAACTACAAACCTTTGTTCATTAAGTATTCAATTCATTTAAATAAACAGTATTCTAATGTACAGTAAGACCCCATTTAGCGCTGTTTCAGTTTTAATGCTCTTTTTTTTTTTAATTAGAAGATTCCCTGAATTTGCACGCAGCGTTAGGCTTCCCGATATCCGAAGCAGTTTATCTGTGTTTCATCTTTTCTGTGGTGTTATACGAATGTACTTTTATCGCTCCAAACATTTGTTGACATTATTGTAAGAATAAATTTAGATAATACAACGATTTCTATAGTGACAAACATTAGTATTTTTAGATTTTATCATGGGTGATAATAAAAACCACAAAAATAAAGCTACAAGAAAAAGCATTTCACTAGAATCTAAAATGCAAGTGATTAGAAGTTTAGATACTGTTGAGCATCAATCTCACGTTGGTTCTGCATTGAATTTGGCAAATTCAACAACAAGGGGCATTCTTAAGAATAAAGAAAAAATACTGCTATCGGTAACTGCAACTACGACAAGCTCTGCAACTAGAATTACCCGTTCTAGAAATATTACAATGTATGAAATAGATAATAGACTTTCTATATAGATGGATGACGAAATTGAACGCAATATGCCTTTAAGTCAATTTACCTTCTTCATAAAAAGATAGAAAATTGGAAATACAAAAGAGACTGAATGATCTGAAATGTAAACACACAGACTCAGAATTTTATTTATTTTTATATGCATATTCGTTTATTATGTTTCTATATTTGTAAGAAATATATTTTTGTTTTATTGTTATAAAAAACATAATTAATAAATTTAATGGCAAAATAACTGACCAATTTTCTACCTATCTTACCCTAACCCCATTATTTACATGATGAGATAACCTCGTTTAACGCTGTTTCATATTATGCTCTACTTTGATGGAATGTATACCCCGTGCTAAGTGGGGTCTTACTGTATGTAAAAGTCTAAATTTCTTATACTCATTTCTTTTTTTATTTTTGAAGCTCTCATTTTTATACCCGATGTATAACATGCACCCGCAAATTTGGATTTTATTTTTTGTGTTATAAATGCATGTTTTACACTGGATTTTATGGTATATTGTATTTTAGAAAAACCAAAATTAAAAGGAAAATTCTCAATTTTTTTAGCTTTCTCAAAGGTAAATCTTTATATACAATTCTTTGAAAGTATTAGAAAATGTAAGAAATGGTTTATAAATGTAATTTTTATACTATATTTGAAGGAAATTGTAATTTAAATTGATAGTTTGTTGATGTGAAAATGATGTATTTTGACAATATAATATCTGTATATTTTTTTTTATTTCGTAGATAATTATAATTTATGCTGTGAAGGGCACATTTATCATTTCCATTAGTTCTTTTCTTGCAAGCTTAGATTTGGTATGATATACTAATATTTTTTATTTATAGATATACACTTTTTTTAGTGATGTTATTTTTGTCCCCTCCCCTCATTCAACAGTTGTTTTACAAATAGATTATTTTTTAGTTATCAGTTAACAATATTCATTTTTTTAAAAAATAATTTTAAATAAAATTAAATTATTCTTTTAGTTTACTTTTTAAATAATGTATCTTTTTCATTTGATAATTTAAGAACACTATTGTATTATTCATTAAATACTTTTTCAAGATTTTTATGGAAATGGATGCTATCTTTATTTCAGTTATGAATTAAGTCATATTCAATGTATATGTTACTGTTAAAGTGTATAATTCACTTATTTCATGGAATAACTAGGTATTCCATGAAATAACTAGACAAGTCAGTTAAAGTATTTAATAGATGAAAAATTTCATACTTTACCTAGTTATTGTATGAAATGACTAAGGATAGACCTTTAAAGTGAAAAATAAACAATTTCACACAAAGATATTTTATAAATTGATCATAAACAGCTAAAATCTCTTGAGAACCACGAATAATTTTATGTGCTCCTTTTTGTTTTGACTTTTTTATACCTAAATGCGTTCTTTAGTCTCATTTAAATTTCTTATAAAAATCCCTTTAAGTCTAATATTTTTTTATAGAAGTTAAGTTCTTCCAATCAAATTTTCTCGAAAAATTTTAGCTTATTTATTTTGAAAATAGTTTTATGTTTTTTTAATCTATTAATTCTGATCAGTTTATAACTTTTGCCATGTTTTCCTTTATTTTTTTTGCAATTTCAAGGGTTGGGTTTAATTTTGCCTTAATGTATATTTTATTTTGCAAAAAAAATTATAAGCAAGCCGTCTGAAACAGAAAACTCGCATTTATTTTCACTGAGAATGCTTAATAGAACTAGAAAATCACTTCTGTTGATAATAGAAACAAATCATGCATGGTTAGTCAGTTCTTTTATTGAAAATAGATGTTGCAGCTCTAAATAAAAATACTACGCCATTGATTTTGGATTGATAGAAATAAAGGAAGCAAAATATAGATTGAAAGCAAACTTATGATCATGTGTGCTCCAAGAGATCTTTCACACTTGCTGCTGATTTTGAATAATGTAAGAACAGGAGAAAGTTACATTTTAAGTTATTTTATTGAATTGGAGCAAAAGTGTTTTAATTTTGAATTTTATTTATTGTGCATTATGTATTTAGTAAATGTACATTAAATGTTACATTATGTGCTCATACACTCATTTAAATATGTATTCCATTTAATTGACTATGAATGTTATGAAATTTTTGTTTCCTTTTATTAAAATCAAATAAGTCTGAACATTTTGATGATTATCTCATTATGAATGTTAAAACTTGTTAACATGTTTAACAGAGAGCCACTTTTACTATACAACCCCCACTGCAAATATGTAATATTATTCTTACTATTTCATAATTCCTCTGTCTCCTGTCTAACTCATCTTTATCTCACTTCCACACTCAGCTCTCCATCTCCTTGTTTGCTGATACATGAGAAACTCAGATCAGCAAACAAAATCCCTTTACTACAAACAGATTTAACAATTCAACCTTAAAAGAATATTACCCAATATATATCCCAAACCTCAGGTTTAATAAATCTAGGAATATCTCGGTCAACTCAGCATTTATTTTCTCCTTTACTTTAAAAAAAATCATATCCATGGACTGTAGTAAGACTCAGTTCGAACTGCCATCCTGCTCTGATTGGATGTTAACTTTGTCAGAACTACATACCCAGAGAGCTGAGCTTTGCTGTTCCAGCCAATTTAATTGTACCCTTTTAATATCTTAACTTAGTCAGATTTCTTTGTTAAAATTTTCTCTCTTGGATCATTGAACTTCAGGCTGTAATCAAATTGGCTAAGTGTCACTCCACCCACAATACTGATCTCTATTTCATCTGCATATTGTAGCTTAAAAAAAAAAAAAAAAAGAAGCTTTTCTCATATTAATTTTTATCCTCTCAACAACAAAGTAAATTTTTTTTTTCATAAAATTCTGTAATTTATTTACTTAACTATTGCAACTTACATTGGGCAGTGGTAAATTTATTACAGTCACTTTCAAAATACCAATAGTATATTTGAGCCTGACAGGGTTATGTGCTCTGTCAAGTCTTCTCTAAGACTCCATCACCCAAACAAGTTTTATATGTTGTGAAACTTTTTTTGATTTTAATATGGAAGAATTTAGGATTTTTTGCATTTTAAAGAATTATTACAAACAGTTTACATCATAAAAATAATTAATTTTTCTTTACAGTTTTTTTTATATGCTTCATTTTTATTCGTTTTCATATCTTTATTCTGTATAATAATTTTATTTTTAGGACATTTGAGTAAGACTTTTAACAAATGAAGAGGAATTTATTTTGTCTTTTAGTTCTTTTGTCTTTTAGTTATGACTAAAGTTTGTGTAATAAAATCCTTCAGAATTTTATTACATTTAGAATTTCCTCATGAGTTGCATGCTTAACTATTTTTAAATACTTTTATTTTAGTTATGTGGCTATGATGACTATGATCTTGCCTGTTCTCAAAAAATGGAGAAAAGCATTGGGGCCTTTTGGGCTTATGGAGCTTACACATCATTTTATGAGAAGATTCTCTTTGGTAATTAACATTTTTTCTATATTTGTCTAAAAATAATTAAAAATAATGAGATTTTGTTGGCTGTTACAAAAATGATTATTGGTGGTGCTTTTCAAATTCAGTATTCAGTAATTTTATGCTTGAATTGTATAAGAATATATTTTTTTTATTGCTCAACACTTAGTGTTTGTTCATGATGCTAAAAATAGTTTTAAATTTTGATATAATCAGAAAATACAAATTATGTCCATCAACGATTATTATTATTCAAATGAAATTTTTAATATTAATTTCAAAATGAAATAAAATTCAGGAATGTTTAATGAAAAGAATTTACTTAAGCAAATAAGGTTGCAAGAAGTTACAATTGTAATTAAAAAACTTTGTATTTCTAGGTCAATTGTATTGCATTTTGCAATTAGAAGAAAATATATTATAAGTGCATGAAAATTTTTATTAAAGATTTTTAATTAAGTAAAAGTTGGAAAACTCTACCAGAATTTAAAGCCTGAAAAAAGTGTGTTGATGAAAATTTGTCAGAAGCATTGTAAAAAAATCACTACAGGAACACCCGAACCAATTCAGTGGCCTGTATTTTACATGTAGTTATATATTTTGTTAGGTATTGTATTATACATTGGTAAAATACCGAAAGTGTGAAGATTTTGTATGTGAAATTATCTTTTGTCATTAATCTACATATTGAAAATATTATTCTACAATTGCAAGTTGGTTTGTAGTAAATTAGTATTGAATTCTGAGCATTGAAAATTTTTTTCTGTTTCATTCATTATTTTGTGCAATTTTGTCATGTATTGTCTATAACTTTTTTAGTATTTTCTAGTTTTGTGATTTTAGTTAAAAAGTAATTTTAGTTTTAATTGCATTGTATGTTAATCAGAATATTAAAAGTGAGAATGTTACTCAATAATTATTTAATAATTTCATATGACAACATTAATTAAAGATCCCAAATATTGTTAAATTATTATATTCCTTACATGATGTTCAGTTACAATATTTTTAATTAATCCTTAAAAAATAAAATAATTTAACATTGGAAAGCACTTGTTATATTTTATTTGCTACAAATTAAAAATAAATTAAATATTATAAATCATGTCATTGGAAGAACAAAGTTTTAAAAAATGTAACGTGAGCTGATATTTTACAGCTGTAATTTTTTTTGTATTTTGCTCTTTTTTGTGATTATCACCAATTTTCTAATTTCAGAAAAAGTTCCGACTTGTTAAGAATTTTGAGTTAAGCTGATAAATAAAAATATAGTACTTGACAAAATATTATATATACATATACATATAATCAAACTAGTTATAAAAATTGTACTTAAATGAAAAAATTCATAATTGTGGTGCATAATATTGTTACACCAAGGCTTACAGCAGAGTCAAGGATTTGTGACAAATGACAATTGAATTATTTTGAAAGTTAAGAGTTGAATTTCAAGTTTGGGTTTCAAGTTTTGACATGTCTCTGGCAAAGTACTGCTGAATTAGAATATATATATAAATAAATAAACAAATAAATAACTCTTTGTTTTTCCTTCATATTATGAGGTATGGGGATGTAGCTGTGATGGCTGATCGTGAGCTATCAGAGTTGCATTGAAAATTGCTGGATGAGGATTGGCAATGGCAAAATCTCACTCTGCACTCAATTAATTTTGCCCAAATGTGGCATCTATGTAGTTCATTGATCCCTGCCCTGGTTTATTTCTCAGCCTATTCACATTCCTTAGAGCTTCCATCTCACAGTCTCATAAGTCCCTCTAAGAAATTGTGGAAGAAAGGAGTTTGTATATGGTGAGCTAAATGCAAATACACATTGCTTTGCATGAATATGAAAAATATATGTGTATTCTAATGTATGAATTGTTAGACCAACGTGGATATAAAGTCACATAGTTTATAAGATGTGTGTTTACATAACTATATATGTTTAACGTTTTTGTGGCAGATGGTTAGTGTAGTTTTCTCCTTTTATGACTTTTTTTTAAAAAAATTGTTTGACAAGAAATGTGCTTTAGTCATCTGTTTGAGGAGGATAAAACAACTGTTTGCTAATTGATACTGAAGTAATTTTTTCAAGGGAAATATTTGAATTTAGGTACTATGTTTATAATACTGTTGAGATTGTTTTCAATCAGACAGATCAATTTTAATAATATGGCCTCTGAATTATAAATGCAGATGAAACAATTTTCAAAGTATAAATATTATAGCTTCATGACTGTCATTATAAATTCTTAATAATTTAATTATATTGCAACACTTTATTGGATTCTTGATTATGTATAAAAATTACTACAACATATCAATCAATTGATAAAATGTTGCCTAATTTTTTAATTGTTTAGTTAATATGTATTATAAAAATTTATCATTTTTGAAAATTACGTTCATTATTAGTATAAGCTACCTCAGTGCCCAATGGTCACATATACTGGGATGGGCACAGTAGGCCCTGGCCATCATGGGCTGTTGCACCACTAAGTTTGAGTTTATTATTATAAGCAGGTATTTGAAAAGTGGTCAAGTACACTTTATTAGCAGTTAAAGCACATTAAGCCCTTTATGGCGAATACTGTGTTTAAAATTAGGATGCCTTTTTTAACATAAATTTTTATAAATATATCTTAATATATTTGTATTCCATTTTAAAATAACATTTATTAAAATTTTAAATTTGAATGTAATTTTTCTGGTCTTTTGAAGTTTGATCTCTTGTTTTCGGAAATATTTTATGTATATGCTAATAAATTTAAATGTGCCTTTGATCTCAGATAATCATTTTATTTCAAATTATTGAAAAGTTATTTTTTTATTATTGTGTTTAATTATGTTGAAAAATAAAGCAAAAATTTAAAAAATGCAAACTGTAATTTGAGTCAAGATACATATATTAAATATAATTAAAAAAAATATAAAAGGTATATATTAAAAGATCCTTAGATATTTTGAAAAATGAAAATTAAGAAGAACTTTTATTGTCATTGTTAATTCATAATCAAAAGAATTTTAAAAATATGTAAATTTTAATGATTTTTATCAAGATATTTCAAAATTAATTTTAAATTTTAATAATAGCTAAGTAATTAAATGTTTTAGACTGAGTTTATTAATTTAAATTATTGTGGGTGATATATCTTACTTTTGTTTGTTTCTTAATTTTTTTTATTATTAATTAGATATAATTCAAAGGATGACGGAATTTGAAAAGGAAAATGATGTCAAATTTCTGGTGAAAAAACTAGTTTTGATTTGTCCATTATCAAACAATACTACAGGAAGCATTGATAATAAAGACTGTGAAATATTTAAAAAAGGAAGTTTGAGACCAGTTATTGACGATCAAGGAGCAAATTTAGATAGGAAGTTGAAAACTACTGTTTATTGCATTGGTGATGATCAGTCTGTAAGTTTACTTTATGTTCATATATGATATCCCAGTATTCTCTTACAAAAGTGAATCATTAATCTATTGTAATAAAATTATTGGTACTTATGCATTAGCGTCACCACAGCAAAATTTGCACCATATGAATTGTGCTGTGATTTCAAAACAACAAAGATTCTTATGTGTTTTATTTGAAGAAAAACGATTATTGTGGTGAAGTTTTGGCTGTGGTGATGCTAATATGTAAGTACCAAATTATTTTTTAAAACTGACCTATGTTTATGCCAAACATACAATTAGAACAAAAATTAGTTGCATTATAATATTAATCGAATAAGTAAGTATAACTAATAAGTATAACTTTAAATTAGATGCTACGATTTCTAAAATTTTCTAAATAAAAATTAGCTGAAAGTTATTTTGAAACCACATATTAAACTATAATTTTAATTGTAAATAAGATTTTGGATATTTAAAATCTCTATATAAATATATATTTAAAAAATCTGAATGTAATAAAAAATACCCTTCTCAACTATATAATTAATTATGCTTTGCAAAAATTAGTTGTGCTTCAAATATACATATGACAAACATGCAGAGTTTTTCTTTTAGTTGATATTCATTGATAGATTATACTCAATTTTTAATAATTTTATGTAAAAAGTATTGCATAAGAATGTATTGAATATAAAAATTGTTTATTCATGCACATATTTTGCAATTATTGTGTAATTTTTGCAGATCTCTGAAATTTTATTATGAATTTTAGATTTTTATTAATTTACACATTTATTTTATTTTTGCAACTGAATTTAAATTTGCAAATAGTTTGAAGAGAGTGTTATAACTATGTAAAGGATTTCCCCTCAATTCTGACTGAGTTCTGTTGTGATTAGCAGATTGTATATTAGATTTATATTTTTGAACATTGTAAATAAAACAGGCTATGAAAATTGCTATAAAGGTAAAAGATTCAGTCTATGAGCATATAGTTATTGTATGTAATATAAACAATATGTAATAGGTACTTGGTTGTATATATTCCGTCAGTTGAGAACATTTCGACTTTGCACATATAATTTTTATTTAATTACTGTTTTTATTTTCTTTTGTTATAAATGTAAATGAGAAACAGAAAAGTTAATAAAAGGTGTTTTTATAATCTAGTCCTTAGTTATGATAAAAGATGAAATAAATCTCCAAAATAAAGATGCAAAATGAAACATTATTGTTTCATTTTATAATTCTAATATATATTCTTAATTAATATTCATTTTTACATATTTTTAAATAATATCAAAAGTGGTAAAATTAAGAAAAAATCAAAGCAAAACTTTAATAAGGTATACAGTCAAGCGTGTGGTGCTTTTCAAAACACTCTGCTAAGTGCAAAAGAATCCTGGATTGTTTACATCACCAGAAGTCTCACTTTTAATTTTATTCTTGTAACACACACAGCACCTCTTAGTAAGTTTTCTTTTATTCTGAGTTGAAGGAATGTATTCTGGAAAATATCCCCATCTTTTAGCCTGTAACCTTTCATGGTCTGTATTATCCATTATGGTATTTATTATACAACACACTTTTCCTTTAGCAAAAATATATATTGCCCGATGTTCACACTAAATGTTTACATAAATGAGAAATCTTGCAGACTAACATCAGTTTGGCCATGATTTATACCAAGAAATTCTAATGGTAAACAGTATGTAATAGTGATCTGTGAAACTTCCACAAGTAAAAAAAGTGTTGCCAAATTTACACTAGAAATTTTAAACTAAATTAATTATCATATTCGACAGTAATTTTAGTTGCGTGACGAGTGTAGCTTGTCATTATGTACTGTGGCATGAAAAACCAATGTCAAGCTAGACTCGAAACATTTATCTGGGAGGGGTTAAAGGGTCCGTTTTGCATGTTTTTAAAGCCATCTTCAGTAAAAAACGAACAAAGAATTAAATAATGAGATTTATCCAGATTAAGAAAATCTGAAGAGATGAATGCTCTTGTGCTAAGGAAATAATATAGAAAGACTATTCTTGGCGCTTTCTTTAATGGTATTCCGATTATTTTTTGATTCAATTCCCAATCAAGAGAGAGGTTTTAAGAAATGCTGAGGTAGCAGAAAAAATTGATTCTGTTAAATTTAACATTAACAAAAATTTCATTTAATCATTTCCTTGCTTGCTTTAAATAGTAAAGGAAAATGAAATATCTAATGATGATCTGTAACATTAGAGCCATTCAGTGAATGTTTTTTTGGTGCATATATCTTTTTAAATGTAATTTCTGTATTTGTAATAATTTTTAATCTTTATTTGTAATATAATCTATAAAAGTTGAATAATTTATATAACTGTATTTTTTATTATTTTTATGAAAGCATCTTTATTGTAAAGTCATTACTTTATTGTTTGTTACTATATACATGCCTTTAAATTTACAAGAATTTTTATGAATCAAGTCAATACAAAAGAAGAGTTTTCTATGAATAAACTCTTATCAAAATGTCTGTGTGAAATTTTATTTCCATTATTTTAAAAGTATTTGTATATCAAGTATTGTTTTGTAACATGTAAAACATTTATGTTATATAAAAACGATTGCTTGAAATGTTATTCACACATTATTTTATACATTGTCATTTTAAAAAGTTGACAGGCTTGTATAATGTGAAAATTCTCTTTTTGTCAAGAGACTATAGAATTGACTCATTTATTTGATTTATCCTCCTGTCTCATCTGCGTAGAATTAACTAAATTAATAATACATTTTTCTTTTAATATTATATTTTTAATTTTCGGACTTGAGTTAAAATAATGAATTACCTTTTTAGTTTTGTGTTTTTTTGTACTTAAAATTATAATATTCATTGTAGCTTTCCTTTATTCAGGGATTGTGCATTGCAGCTGAAATGCCTAGTCCCTTGGCCACTTTATGGGAAGCAAGAAAAATGATGGATGCTGCTGTTCTGAAATATCACAGAGATTGTTTTATACATACATTGAAAAATCTCCTTGAAAGCTACCCTTGTGTTATTTTGGAATATGATGGTTTGTACTATTTTTGTGTCAAATTTGCATGAAAGAATTATTCATTTTTAATAGTCTAGCCCACAGTAATGGGCAAACTATGGCTTGTGAGGTAGATGCAACCATCTACGAGTTCCTATCCAGCCCACCTCGAGTTTTAAGATAACTATTGAAAATTTTTTACCATGATGTTTTTTTAAAATAAAGAAATAAGATTTTTAAAGTTAGTTTATGGACATGTTCTAATTTTTACTAATGTGAAATTTTTCTTACGAATCTGAATATTTTTACATATGCAAAATATAATTGTGATAATTTGTATAAAAACTTAGTTCTCATCTAGAATTTCCTAAGAATATGCACATTTCACTATATGTTCCATATTATGATATTTTATATCCTGACAAGAAAATGGATTTAGGATTGTATGCTTATTTAGAAAAATGATTTATGGGCTCCAAAAAGCATAACTAAACATTTTACTTCTGAGTTAGAATCAGATCAGTCAATTGATTTCTGCTCTATCGAAAAGCACTGGTATGAAGGATACTGCTCAGCTAATATTATAAGATTAGTTGATGAAAACTTTACTGTCACTACTGAATTGGATTTCATGCAGTTTTTAAAGAGAACAACTACAGGATGTGATATTTTTCATGAATTTGTGAAAGGGCTTCTAACTTTGTAAGTACTCATAGTAATTATTTGCAATACTACAACCAGTAGAACCCCAAAAAACTGAGTTTAAAATCTTGATTAAAAATAACTTTAGAATAATGCTGTATTTTAACACTGTTATTTATGATAATGCATTGTGTAAAACTATCTTAAATAGGAAACCTGTGCTAGATATAATCATGACACTTATGAAAACTATTAAATGTAATATTCAGTTTTGTGAAATTATTCTTAAACATTTTAGAGGTTTTCTTGAGTTTATGTTATGCAAATAACCTCATGTGCTGTGTATTACATGAAAGCAAGGTGGATTAGTACAGAATGCATTTTTAAGGGAGTCTGTGGAGTTTTTAAAATGTGGAAAAAAACATGACTTCAGGACTGTACTTTTCTCAGGTGATATCTGTTACATGAACAAGTTTAATATCAAAATGGATGGGAAAAAATATTTTGATGATTTCTTGGGTTCTCTCTGAATTTTTGAACAAATTGTTATGTTTGTTAATGAACTAGCTAAAATTGGCTTGTCTTATTTCTTGAGGATAAAAACAGTAGTCCCAGAAAAAAAAATTGACAAGCTTAAAAGCAATGAAGATGACCTGTCAAAACTTCTACCGTAAATTTGAAGGAAAATTTCTGTGCAGTTTGAAAATATTTTGATGGTTTTCAGCATGCCTTTTAACTTGAGCTGCAAAGTAGTGGGAATGGACTTGCTGCTTAAATTAGTTGTATTGCAATAGAACAGTAACTTTAAACAATTGTTACTCCATATCCACAAATTAGAATTCTACAAGTCTTTGTTGTAGGAAAACCAACTATATAATTTGTTTTGTTTGTAAGAAATGTTTTTTTTTTTGTTAACTCAAAATATGTGGCAGTTTTCAATTTACCTTCAAGTGTAAATGAAACTACTGTATTTTTCTCAAGTAAAGGATTATCTTCCCTTTCATCCAATTCATAAAATGAGCATTAAATGAATTTATTTACCTCTATAATAGTTATAAAAAGCTGCACTATGAAAAAAAAAGAAACACTTCTCATAATGTTTTTAAAAGTAAGAACTTAAATTTTAGGTGTAAAAAAAATTAATTTTTATTGTATTCAAATACACCATCATTAAAAAAATTGTATTTTTTGAGTGTTATCTTAATTTGATGACATTTATCCTATTTAATGTTTTGGTTAGTGGTAATAACAAACTAATACCCTTTTTAGTTACCATGTCAAAACTTTGTACACTTTGTTATTTCTTTAACAGATATAAAGCAGACCCCATCTGAATCATTGCATGACTTCTTGCTATCCTCATTGAATTTGCAAGATAAAATTTCAGCAAAAGAAGTTTGATCTCATGGAGTGAAAACTATTCAATATGAAGAATATTTATATTAATTAAAAAAAAAAAAAAAAAAAGAACATTTTCTGTGATACACATATTTGTTACTGTGCAGTATGAAATAAATTTATTTCTCTTTTCTTTTTGCATAAAAATTTGTTTCAAGGTATTTTTTTTTGTACAATTATTCTTTTAGAACATAAACCTGTAAATATATTATTCTATAAACATAATTGACTTTTCAAATTTTTAAAGTTATATTTGTCAAATTTATGATGTAATATCCAGATTTATTTGAAATAAGTATAATATTAAATATAATGGTTAAAAATAAAGAGATAAGTTAATTTGTGATTGTATTTTATGTGAATGCCTTGAAACTAATAATAATTATTGGAATGTGTAAATTGTGGTCATGATTGCAAAGTCATAGTCAGTATTATTCAGTTGTGGATTTGAGTTCTGATGCCACGTGAGGCCTGCTGTATAGAGGTAAACTAAATTTGATCTAGTTCAGAGTCCTTGTGTTGGTGTGGAAGTTAGGAGAATGCGATGCTGGTTATGGTGTCCTCCTTGTTACTTGACTGTGATTAAAAGTTATAAGGTCCATCATCAATAGTCCTCCTGTTAAACTAAATGCAACCTTCATAAACACTTACTCACTGAAATATAATTTACAAGGATAAGTTTTTTGGTCATTCTCTTCTGATAATTCTCACACTAATTGAAAATTGCTTATCCATGTTTTTATTTTATTTCCCTCCCTTTTTTATTGATGGCAGAGTGTTATTTATGGCTAGAAAAAGTTGAAGATCAAAGTTTATTTCTGCAAATTATTTTGTAAATTAATAATAGTTATTGTTCATTAAATTTAACTTGATCTGGAGGTTCTTGAGTGTTTAGCCTACATTCTTAAAGAATGAAGTATTAGTTATTGTACAATTATGACTCATATAATTGGAACCCCTTGCTACTTGTCAGCTGTGATTGTTTGATAAGATATTAATAAAAGGAAATCAAAGCTCACATACTATTATGATGAAAAATAATTTATAAAGAGAAATTTACTAACATATAATTACATTTTTAGATTAAGGCCTTTTTTAAAAATATAATGCAATATATTATCTGGTCTCTATCAGTAAAATGAACATAGAAATAAAATATTTAGGTCCTGAGAAAGTTTCAAAATCAAAAATACTCTTTTCACTTCTCAAGTTACTGACCATACAACCTTTTAGAATATTAATTCATTAACTGATGATTATTTTTTTAAAAATTAAGTTTCATTTTTAGGTTATTGAATTTTTAAATATATATATATATATATAT
>BMAV01025031.1:109041-140661 GCA_019973955.1 Trichonephila inaurata madagascariensis | reverse complement strand
CCTCTGTACAGAGGCTCAACTAGAATTTTTGAAATTAAAAACTTAGAAATGGGTTTATCCATGTTTTACGACAACAGAGGGGAGAAATTTTAAGAAAAAAACACCGATAATTATTTCAATTGGTAATAACTCTAAAAATTACGTGAATGTTACGAAATTCCTAGTTCAGGCTCTCTGGAGAAATTCTTGTTTATATAACCAAAATATTATTATTATAGAAGCATTTTTCATAAAAAGTGAAGGTTTTAAAAATAGGTAATTCCAAGTTCATTTTTTGTCAAAATATTGCATTGAAATAATTTTTTATTCTAATAATATATTTCAAACAACTCAATACATGTATTCTAATCCAAGTGACACTAAATATCATGAAAATTATTCATTTATACGTTTTTTTTTAAAAAATCATGGTTCTGAACGTAGTCGGATACCTTAATCGAATGAAGTTATATTTTATCAGCAACAGTTAAAAAATGAAGCATAGAAATTATGTCATTAACTCTCTAGTTGCATTGTTATTTTATGAAAGTAGGTTCAAAAATTGTGCGTATGGTTTTATTAGGTATTTCAAATCTACTTAAGGTATCCGACTACGTTCGGAAACGTGATTTTAAAAAAAGCGAATAAATGGATAATTGTCATGATATTTAGTGTCACTTAGATTAGAATACATGTATAAAATTGTTTCAAGGACACACATTTTGACAAAAAAAATTTTTTTTAAATACAATATTTCGGCAAAAAATTAACTTAGAATAATTTTTTTTCCAAATGTTCTCCTTTTGTGAAAAATGCTTCTATTATAAAAATATTTTGCCCTTTATATAGTTCAGACCTCTCTAAAGAGGCTCAACTAGAATTTTTGAAAAACTCACATTATTTTCAGAGTTATCATTAATTTAAATAATTATTGGCGTATTTTTTTCTTAAAATTGCTCCCCTCTGGTGTCGTAAAATATGGATAAACCCACTTCTAAGTTATATATTTCAAAAATTCTAGTTGAGCCTCTGTACAGAGGTCTGAGCTATATACAGGCAAAATATTATTATAATAGAAGCATTTTTCACAAATTGAGAACATTTTGAAAAAGGTTATTCTAAGTTAATTTTTTGCCGAAATATTGTATTTAAATAATTTTTTTTGTCAAAATGTGTCCTTAAAACAATTGTATACATGTATTCTAATCTGAGTGACACTAAATATCATGACAATTATCCATTTATGCGCTTTTTTAAAATCACGGTTCCGAACGTAGTTGGATATCTTAATAAATCTACATTTTAGAGAGTTAAAATATACAAAATATTTTGCAAAAGTGTTTTTATTTTACAATATAGAATTATATCATCAAAATAAGAACATAAAAACATAAACAAGAACAGCACATGTTGCACAGCTAAATAGTCGGAAAAATGCATACCCGTGCACAGAAAGAGGGTTAATAATGAGGAATATTTATTGTTACTTGAAATAGTTAAAATTATCAAAAGGAAATGGAAGAAGAAATCTATCATTTACCGACAGAGGGATCAGTTTCTCTAGCATATTGTCTATGTTCCACTTCGCGCGTTCAGTAGATATGTTACTGGCAAAGTATGAAATCCGGCATTCTATACAATGCCCAGGCATTGTATAGAATGCCTAAAACTAGCCGACAATGTAAGAAATGATTCTTATTTCACACATTGCCATTCTATAGAATGCCTAATGGGAAACCGACAAAGAATGAAATACATCTCCGATTCGTTTCGAATACAGTGGGTGATCGGTTAACGAACAGATCGGTTAACGAACAAATCGGTTAACGAACACTTTCACGAAAGATTTTTGTGTTCGGATAAACGAACACATATTCGGATAACGAACACTTTCAAGAAAGATTTTTTGTGTTTGGACAAAGAACACATATTCGGAGGTGATCAGGGAGACACCCCTGAAATTATGGATGAAATTTTGACAACTGCTAGAGATCTGGGATTGGAAGTGAACGAGGATGACATAGAAAAGCTCATAATGGGACATGAAGATGAACTGACGACATAAGAACTCCAAGAAATTTTGAATGAAGAACAACAAGAAACACAGCGAAATGTATCTCCTTCTGAACAAGAGGAAGACGAAAGTGGTCCAATGCCGACATCTGACATTAAAGATCTTTTAAAAAGTGGGAGGTTGTCAGAGAAATAGTCTTAGAATGGCACCCAAACCAAGCTGATGTCAGTAGGGTTGGGGATTTTTACAACGACAATGCTATTAATTACTTCAGGAAAATCCTGAAAAAGAGAGAAAAGCAATCGACATTGGACATGTCCTTTAACGCCCCATAAGCAAAAAATGAAAAGGACTGATTAATATGCAAGACTATATGTATGTATTATTTTTTAAAAAACTTACTAAGAAATTATACATTTTTTAAAATTTAATTTTTAGGGTCTCCAGAACGAATTAATCGATTTCACATAGAAGTCTATGGTGAATCGATGATCGGTTAACGAACAATTCGGATAGCGAACATAGTCTTGGAACGGATTATGTTCGTTAACCGATCACCCACTGTATTGTGTGGCAAGGCGCGAGATTTTTAACGCTTGCCTCAGGCTAAGAATTTGTCAGTTGCACATTGTGGTTTGTTCGGGAGTGTCAAAATACTCAATTTTACTTGAACTTGTTCAGTAAAAAATTGTGTTTTTTTCCTGTGCTGCATAAAAATGGAGAAGCAAGTTGTAGTGTTGGAGAAGGAGTTATGGTCTATAGCTGGGGTAGGCAACCTATGGCACACGGTACAATTATCAGTAGCACTCAGCACTACTCAACAAGTTTGTCAATTTTTAAATGAACTTCATAAATTTGTAATAGACCTTATTCGACACACATCTCCAGAATTTGAACAATTAAGGAATTATGAAAAAATTTGAAAGATAACTTCAAAGGTAATTTTACAGATTTTTTTTGTAAGTTATTGAATGCCACAGCTGGAGATATTTAATTGTTTGAAGAGAGAAAATTGCATATGTATTCTACTTTTCCGCTTTTAGTTCTACATATCTAAGTAAAATATCTTTTCTCATACGAAAACTATTCAGAGACGGCAAAAAAATGGTTTAACAACTGAATGCTCAGAATCATATCAAAGTAAAAGTCACAAATTACACCATATTTTTTGCGATATGAAAGTAGAGTGAAGCAGCACTAGGTTCACTCTAAAAATTTTATTTAACTGTAATCAGGGGAAATACTTATACTTTACGTTATTTATTTCTTATTTTAATAAATATGTTTAAAAAAAAAAACATAATATATGCACAATTTCGAGGTTTTTTTAAAAAATTTTTGTTGAAGAAATAGTTATATTTTATGCTGTTTATTTTTTTATGTTAAGAAATATTTTTAATTGATGCAAAATTAATGTGTGATAAAGCTGTAGATCTATATAATTGAACTCTATTCTCTAACTCTGCATACATTTTAGCAGGAATAGAATTGTATCAAAAAACCTTATCATGACCTTATTTCATACTTTGCCTAAACAAGTTTAGGCATTCTATACAATGCCTAGGCAAAGTATGAAATAATTCTTTTATTTCATACTTTGCTTAAAAGCGTCCGGCATTCTATACAATGTCTAGTCTTTCTTTAGAATGCCGGCATTTCATGCTTTGCCGGTAACAGATACACTTAATAACATAAAAAGTAACGTACGAGCAAGGAGAGTTAATCGAAAAAAGGATAAGGTGCTTATGAATAAACCTTACGATAGAATATGCAAATGAATAACGGTGGCCAGTGACTGAATAGCTGGAGTTCCAGCCCATTGCAATGGAGCATCCAAACGATACATAAAGCAATGGATATTCCACTGTTAAGGTATAATTTCCTTGCCAATGTGGCTCCACTGACCTATGTGGACCAACCGATTCCCGTGGTTGTTAACAGATTCACTGAAAAAATGTTTAAAACATAACCCTTTGAGAGAAATCGTACAATTGGACTAATGAAGCTGAGTGGTGAAATTGCAGGATCACTCAGAATTTTTGTCGGGGGGATGTTATCCTTTTACGATGTCAGCAGGAAATGTTGAACCATGACCATATAGAAAACTAAGAAAGTAGCGGTCGATTGAGAAAGGCAACAAAACGCAAGAACTTAATGGTCGTCCGATCGGAGCTCATAGCTTCTGATGTGCACTCATCAGTGATCTGATGTGCAGCAAGGACCCCAACTCTTGCAAGAGCCATACATTAGCTACTTAGCAAGTGGGGGTTGAGGTCGCGAAAGTCATCGAGGCTACTACCTCTCAACGTTGCACATTGCCAAGCGCGTTTGCTATGGTTCTTAGTCCTATGTGTTGAACCAGAATCTCACGGTAGTAGAAATGTTTTCAGCAATGAGTCCATCTTTGAACTGAGCCCTAATGATTGGTGAATACATGTTTGAAGATATTCAGGACAATGGTGGAATACTCATCTGACTTTTATTCGTCTCACAGCTCGACAGCCTGGATTAATGGTATAGGGCACCACTTTATTTGATTGCCAAATACCTTTTTTCAACCATAACACCCTTACTGTACGGAAGTATGTCGACGAGACTTTACTCTTCTCAATGTTTCTTTTCCTAGATCGCTTATCTTAAAATTCGACAGAATAATGGTTGGACTCACAGGACAGACTTTTTATTGCTTGTCTTCATACTTCTTCAACCCCTTCCTGGTTGGAGCGACTGCCAGATCTCTCCCCAACAGAACATATTTGGATTTTAATGAGTAGACATCTCCGACTATCCCAGGATCGCGCAGATCTAACTGTGTGTGTAGTAAGTAATCCCACAAAAGGACATGCTAGCCAATGAGACTCAATGCCCTGCTGGTTAACAGCTGGTATCATAGTCAAATGTGAGTCAACCAATTATTCAGTTTTTTCCCTTTTATTGCCGTATTTTCTGAATAAAACATTCTATTCCTACGATACTGCTAGCGTTTTGTTTTTAATACATATGCATAACATCTACTGATATTTGTTTATTTTGGATACCTCCTTGGTGTGATGTTTTTAACGCTATAGAGTATATATACTTAAAAATATTTAAGTCTCAGCTGTATTATGTTTTCTTTTAATGCTTTTTTTCCGTTTTAGTATTTGAAACATATAGATTTTAGTTTCTTTTAAATAATCAATTCACGACAAGTTATCTTCTGAAACTTATTCTGTGGAATCTCCTTTATTCTCCTTTGTTTTTCTGAAAGTTTGTATTACATTATTATTTTAGAATTATCGAAATCTTCACTAAAATGTAAAACTTTAATACCAGTATAATTCATGCAACATATTTTCTCCTTAGAGGCCTTCTGCACCTATAAGAGATTCATTAGAAATTCTGGCATTTTTTGTAAGTGTAGTGGATACATACGACAAATTTGTACTTGTAGGAAAATGTTACTCCATAAGTGCATTATTAATACAGTGAATATCTCCTAATTTTACGGGGGGGGGGTGTAAATATACTTTTAGAATAATTTTACATTATTTTATTTTATTTGGTAGTTCCAGATTCCACTTCAATCTTAAATTTCATGTTTCATAATATTTTCCGAAATTCGATATTTAATAAATAATTATGGAACACAAAATATTTGAATACAATGGTTGAAACAATGAACTATGCAGTCGAATGGCAGTATAATATTTAGATTTGATGCAGCTTTATAAAGATCTGCAAAAAAACAACAACATTACGGATAAGTACGAATGTAAGCGATTGAAGTGATAAAATATGGACATATAGCAACTCTCACCTGTAAGCTAGCTAGTAATTTATTTTGGAATATATTCCTACTTTTTCGTTTTGAAATCGAAACTTACACACAAATATTATTTGCCATTTAATTTATAACACAAACTATATTAAACTTTGGGCAGCTTCGAACGCCCTGGGTGCTTTCATCTCAATCTATCCTTCAACGCTACGGACGTGCTGCCCGCGTCCATCCGGATTTTGAATTGTTTTAAACATGTGTATCAAATTCTAAAGTAGTGTTTCTTTTACTAATAAATATCAGCGCTATACTGAATGATAGATATTCAAAATACAATATTTCACAAGAATTAGTACTTCATTTGAGTTGTGTGAAATGGCGTCAATTTCAGGCTTTCGAAAGCTAAAGGCGAGTGAGATGTCAAGTGAATACAGCAATCTGTTTATTGTGTAAATATATGTATGTGGTGTTGCCAAGCCACAAGATCTGTCTGTCCTGCTTTGTACGTTTCCGCGCATGCCTAATAGCGCACAACTTGCTGTTGGAGTTATACTGTTTTTAGACGCTTGAAGGAGAAGATGCCATGATACAACGAAAAAGACCATGATCCATCGTATCCACGAGCAAGACGACTCGGACATTTAAGACATGCGACATTTATTCATTTAAATAATTTGTAAATATGTTAATCTTAAACAATTAAATTCAAAGTTAACTGAAGACGTCTTTGCTTTTCACGGTCACCTCTGACATCTGCCACATATATGCCTTCTAGAAAAAAAGTTTTATTTCTTTAGAACTAATTATTTTGATTAACTAATTATTTATTATATGATAATATTTATTATTCATGATTTATTATTTTAATTATTTCATTGGTTTTAAATAACAATTATACTAAACTCCCGTTCTTAAAAAATCACCTGCTTTTTTTTAAAGCAAAGCGCGCTTTTGAGGAAGAGAAAAAAACACAACGCTGGGGGAAGACCCGAAAGGCAAAAACCCAACGACGTAAAGGTTAAATCTTTCTTTTTTTTGGGTAAATTCTTAGGACTTTCAGTATTTAATGCATTTTCAGGCAAAGATAAGAGATGCAGTAATAATATTAATTATAAAACAACAACTTTATCCTTTATACAAGATCTACTCTGTGACTGGACTGTTTCGAAAAATCTTAAAAGAAACAAAAAATTATTTGGATAAGACAGGTGAGCAATAGCGGGCTACATGCGGCCCGCCAATAGAGTCGGAAAATCTGCTTTGAACTGAGGTTTCCACCTCCCCAAAAAAAGATTCGTCTTTACCCCCTCATTAGGGAAAAAAAGCACCTGAAAGTGTTTTGCTGTTAGAATAGTGACGCAGCCAAGGGGGTCTTTTGTCCATACCCCTTGAATTTTTATCGGTTGATGATAATCCTATACATATAATACGTAAAATTTAATTAACTATTTATAATTAAATTTTTTTTTAAAATAATTTAAAATTATATTAATTCAGACTTTTTTTTTTACTTTTTTTGTTCCAAAAAAAAGAATACGTTTGGCGTCGTATTGAGATATATACCGAAATGGTGGATTTCCCCCGCCCCCCTTCCCCCAAAAATTTTTTTTGTGTATGCTATTAGAGATCATCTGCTGAGTTTGGAGAACAAGGACACAAGATTTCAGGATTTTAAGAAATGAGCCTATACCCAAAGTTTTTTAATTCTAACAATATTGGGCCCGGTAGCCAGGGGTTTGGTATGGGATTGGTTTGCCTTTGGTTCGGCCCTTTTTCCCCGGGGTCCCGGGGAGCGATGCACGTTAAATCTGTCGAGAGCGGAAACGCCCCTCGTTGGTGGGTGGGGAGTTAGAGGGGGGTGCCAGGGGTGTCGTCCAGTTATTTGACCGGTTCAAATTACGTGGTCCTTCGCTAAAAGCCTTCGTGTAGCGGGACGTGCGCGTTTTTCCCTCACTACTAAAGATATATAAACTGGGTTTAAGAGTTTTTTTGGGGAAAAGCGAATAGTTTTATAGCGGGAATTTCTTTTTGGCCATTCGAAGTTGCATTTTTTTCCCAAAAAATAGTTAATTTTAAAAGGTGTGTTATTTTTTCGTATGTTAATGTGTGAAGACCTTGAAAACATCGACATTTTAATGAACAGTGCGTATAATAATTTTAATTTGAATATTTTTAAATTTAAATTAATTATCTCTAACTAATTAAAAATTTAAAAGGGTTGGTATTTTTTATTATCCCCCTTAATTTTCAATGTATGTTCAAAAAAAAAGCGAAAAGCTGCAGTAAATCATAATGCTGTAGAAAAAGGGTTTAAAAAATCCTAGATTTAAAAAATTCTTTTGACAGGAAAATTTAATTTTTAACGGGAAGAGTTAAAATGATAATTAGGGGGGTTTTCGGACAAACGGCAAATGTCTTGTTCTAAATATCATATTGTCCAAGAAATTCTACAGGCTGAAAAAAAAATTTGCATTTAAGAGATACATGTGTTATATTTAAAAAATTTAACCTTCTCGGGGAATATGTTCATATTTGGAAATATACCTTTTGATAAAAATGACTTAAAGCTTTAAAGAAATATTAAACCCTTTTCAAAAAAAGATACTTTAAAAATCATTGACTTTAAAGCAAATACGGGTTATTTAAATAAAAAAGTTGGATGTTTGACTGCTAAAGTTTTTAAATATTTATTTTTTTGAAGAGAAAAATTTTTGACTGAAAAGTAAGAGGTGTATTATTTTTGGATGAATCAAAAAATCCCTTTCAGAAATTGTTTTGAAAAATTTTTTCAAAAATATTTAAATTTTTTCAATTCCTACCATTAGTTCCTCATTTCCCTATAATTTATTTAAATATTCTTTTAAATTTTCAATCGTTATAAAAAACTTTTTTTTCAACCACTCAAGTTCAAATACATTTTTTTTAAAAATTGTAATGGATGACACTTGATGTTAAAATTTAAGTTTTTTGGTATTTAATTTATTAATTAAATCTTTTAATTTTAAATTTTTTTTGTTATTTTGGGAAAATTGGGGTCCCAAAAAAATGGGCCCCTAAGTTTTTTTAAGGGAATTTTTTTTGGCTTCTTTTATTTTTAAACCCATGGAGGCCTTATGTTGATACAGTTTTTAAAAAAAATTCATTAATTAAATGCAATTAACTTAAAAATTAATTTTTTTTTTTCCCAAAAGGGTGTACCTTGTGTATTTTATTTTAATTTAGGGCCCTTGAAGTAACACGAGGGGTTTTTGGGGAAAACTTCAATTTTGTATCGTGGGGAACCCAATTTAATTCAAGAGAACCAAATTTAAGTCAAATTTTAAGCGTCATAAATTACGCTTCAAACGAAATCAGCACACACATTGAACGTCACGAAAATTTATCTTATTATTCTTTAAGACCAATTAAACGTGACAAAAACATCTGTATAAATAAAACAGTTATAATTCGAATGACACAGAATTTTTTCGCAGCCCTTTTGTTTTCTTTTAGAACCTCTCACCTAAACAATAGGCCATATTTTCAAAACATCATCCTCAAAGTCTATAAATGTTTCTAATTACGCCTATAACCGTGTATCAGTCAATTTGTGGTAAAATACGGTGCATCATTTATGTCATCTTTCATGGTACTTATTCTTTACTTAATAATTTTTTTAACGAAGGCAGTAATAAAAATCTATTTTAGACTTATAAAAGTAATGAAGAAACATAAAACTTTTCCTCCCGAAACTGTGTTCACTTTTTAAGAGTTTGTTTTTCTAGTTTTTGTAGGGTAATAAAAACGACAATTCAGGCGTATATCTCTCTCTCCTCGATTAGTAAATAAAACACGAGGTTTTTTTCAAAAATTTGGAGGGTTTTTCTGACATTTTTGAAGGGAGAAGAAAAAAAAGCGAAATTAGTATTTTATACATAAAAGAAACACAATAATGGGGGATTGTACTTTTTCCCCAATATAATGATTTTTTGTATTCTTGACAATTATTTTTAGAACTCGTTTTTAATTAGTTATGGAAATCTAGACAATCCTTTAGATTTTTTAAGGCGATAGGCTTTTCTTTCGGACATTTTTAATGTCATACAATAAACAAATAAAAAGGGGCAGAAAATAAAACCGACTTAAATAAAAAATAAATTTAAAATGCTAATTAAAAGTTAGACTATGATTCTTTATTATACTAAACTGATTACAATCAACAAGTTTGTCAACAATCTTGTCGCGAAATGTATTTAAAAAAAAAATTTTTAAATTTGCATTCAACTCGGCAAAATTTATTTATTTCCCTGGTTGGTGTTTTTTTTTTTTAAAGCCATACTTATAAACCCTGAAGTTTATTTGGGAATTTTCCCCGTAATTTGAAAAAGGACAAGGATAAGGCCAGGAACATTTACGACACTTTTTTAGCCGGGCGAGAAATTAAAAAATTTTTGAGGTTCCCCTAAAAATTAGGCCCTACGGATATTTAAAAGTAAACAGTAATAACATGCATTGTCAAATACTCGTTTAAATGGTATATATATATAATTTGAAACAAATAAGTGTTCTCGACTCACAATCTCAAAAACCTAGGCACAAACCGGCTCGACCGATGGCTGCATTTCGACTAAATGAGTTGAATGAATGTTTATGGTATTAGGACTGGTAGACATGGACAACGGTCATCCCTTAAAAGGTTTACCCTTTTTAATTGCAAAGGGAGGAAACCCTGATGGAGAATATTCGGGAATGTATTTGACCACTAAAATTATCCCCATCAAGATCTTATTAAGCAAATTGGGGAAGCGAAGTCCCCTGAGGGTGGGCTCAGGCTTGGGCCCCCTGACCCGCCAATATTTTTCCAGTGGTCGAAATATAAACCATTTCCCAAACCCCTTTGCAGGCGTATCTGAATGACTAACTTCAGTTTTTTAAAAAAAATTTCTATTCCCCCGAAAAGGTTAAAACACAAATACAACCACAAACGCAATCTTGAACTTCGCTGAAAAATTTTACTACTGTGTTAAATGGGGCCCGGGAAAATGGGTTAAGCATTCTGATGGATGACTCTTGAAATGGCATCCCTTTTTTTTCAAACTTCCCAACCTAGGGGAAAATTTAAACTCTCGACATATTTTTTGGGATTTGGTCTCTCAGCGAATCTTTGATCGGGACTTGACAAAACGCGCCAGCACGGTTGCACTTTGAGGGTGCCCCCCTTTCGGACTTAAACCGTTTATTATGTAATGCAGAAAAAAAATTTGATTAAAAATGTATTGAAAAATTTTTTTTTAAAAATTTTCTTCAAATAAAAAATCTGTAAATTTGGTTTTGACTTATTTGACACTCTGAAGCAACGCGAAGGCTATTGGTGATGGATCTCAAAACTTTGAATCACTGCCAAGTGACGATGATGACACCTAAGATTGCCCCCTTCTCCTAATTTCCTCACCTTGCCAATGGGAGGATTTTAAGCCTCGACAGATTGGAAAAACATCATCCCTTCTACATGGCTGGTCTTCAGGGGCACTGGATTTCAAATCCGTGACTAGACAATACCAGCCATGAATTTGTGATTAGGACCACTTGGCTACAGCAGCCACAATTTTTTTTGTAAAAAAAAATCAAGTTTTGGGGCTAAGGTATATATAACTTTGCTTTAAATTTCAAGTATATATAAAAACAACAACATAGATTTTAGACAATTGGGAAAAAAATGTAAAAAAGAACATTAATTTTTCTTCGCAGCGAAGTTCGGGAAATTGAGTTTTTCAATTGATACCTGTGAAATATTCCGTTTGTGAAAACAGTTGAATTAAATAAAAATAATATATTGATGATATATTTAAGAAAAAGGAGTTCTTATGGATTATCCCTTTATCTACCACTTTATGATTTAGCAATACCTTTTTTGAATTACTCATAGAAAATTAAGGGATATACATAAACAAAATACTCAACTTTGGGAAATTTAATCCTTTAGAGTTAATTAGTTAAGGATATTCAACTGTAAAATTAATTATACACACTGTTTACTTAAAATAAACTGTCAAATTGTTTTTTAAGGTCTTCATTAACGTAGAAAAAAATTAGACACTTAAATTTTGACATTAACTATTTTTTCGGGACAAAAATGATAATCTTCGCAATCCGCTGAAAATGCCTTCAGCTGAAAGCGCAATTTCTGCTATAAAACTATTCACTTTCCCCTGTAAAATACTCATCATAGAACCCGTGCTACTATATATCTTGAAAGAGTGGATTTTAAGGAATATTCCTGCTAAGTATCGTCAGAATATTCGTAAAAATGGTTATTCTATGTAAGTTTAAAGTGAGTGGTACTTATAAGTACCGTCGGTAGATAAAGGGTTATAGAAGTGTTATACTCTTGGAAAAGAATTCTTATGTCATATATGTCATTGCAAAAGAAACATTGGTTATACTTTAAGTATAAAAAACTTGTGCAACTTGTTATTCTGGTTACTTGCAATAAATGCATACATTGAGCAAAAAGATGATTTATTATTAACTTAAATTTTAACATTTTAATCTTATGTATTTTTTCTCTGAACCATAATGTTCGAATACTGTTCGTCGAAACGCAAGTCTTATATCATTTCACATTAAAAGAATTAAAAACTATATTTTGACAGATTTATTCGCGATTTCTAGAAAATTTTTATCTTAATAGCGAAAACGTGTTTTACTGAGCGATTGAACCTTATCCCTGAAACACCCTTACGTGATTTCTGAAAATAACTAATATTTCCCATCACTTTTGAACACGTGAGTATAACTTTCCTATTATATTTTCTCCTGATTTTCCATACTTTGATTATAAAATGGTTAATTCTTTTTTTTGTTGTTGTTGTTGCTAGGCACTTAAGTGGAAAGAGCGCTCAACTGACTCTCCTGATGTTAAAACTGTGCATTCAGTGGCTCAAACAATTGAGACTGCTCTTCCTTTTTTACTTTATAAATATAAATTTCATTGAAAATTACACGTGGTCGATACACGAAAACATATTTACATTTTTACACGAAACAAATGGTTTAATTTATAATAAAAATAAAGAACAATCACCGTAAAATTTCCAAATTGAAAAGTTTAAGACGCATTTTAAATAAATATCAGCAGACTTTTGCTCCGAAAAAATTGAGAATACACTTATGAAAAATATTTTTAACTACTATTAAACATTTTCTACTTGACTGCTGTTTTAATCTAATTTTGTGTAATCTTATCTTAAACCGTTTCAATGATCATTTTTGTGTGATTAAGTTTGTTGGATGAACTTAAGAACAAACTTTTTATTGGAAAATTCTCCTCGAAGAGAAACCAGTCTCGATGTAAGGAAATTACCATTAAAATTATTTTTAAAAAAGAAAATTTCATCGTGATAGCTGAAATTGTTGGCAGAAGTCACACTTGTGTCAAGAAAATCATAAAATTTAAAAATGATGGATTGATAGAAATACTCTCATGGACAAAAAAAAAATTAGCGCACCAAGAAGGAGTCATCAAAAGGAAACGAAATTTTTTTTTACATACGTAATGACTACTTTGATATAAGTAAATTGTTAGCAAATCAAAGAAAAAGGATCATTTATTTCAGAGAAAAAGGGCAAAAGAACGGAGGATTTAATACCATGTAGAATCCCCTCTAGCGCGAATGCACGATGCGATACGATTGAGCAATGAGGTATACAAGTTCTGTATGATGTCTTGAGACATATCGATCCATATTTGCTGTAACCTTGCCTCTAGTTCGTTCAAACTCGTGGGATGCCCAACTCGCCATCCCAAATGATCCCAGATATGCTCGATTGGAGACAAATCTGGGGATCAGGCAGGCTAAGGAAGGGTAGTAACAGTGTGGAGACAGTCTTGTGACACCCTTACCGTGTGAGGCTGAGCATTGTCTTGTTGAAAAAGGGATCCTGAAAGTCGTTGCATGAGTGGCAACACAAGGGGTTGCAAGATGTCATGAACATACTGTTGGGCTGTCATGGTGCCACGGATCAGTATTAGGGGTGATTAGGTTAGGTTTTTTTTGTATGCGAAATATTAAAAAGAATTCATTGGTGTATTCTTAGTTTTTTTGAAATCTGCATGTATTTATTTAAAATACTTCTGAAACTTTTCAATTTGGAAATTTTCTGTTCATTGTGCTTTATTTTTACTTTTAATTAAACCATTCGTTTTGTGTAAAATTATAAATATATTTTCATTAATCGGCAATGTGTTATTTACATTGAAAGTTGAATTTATCAAGAAAAAGTAAGATGTACTCCCAATATTTGAACCACTGTAAATAAACGAAGCTTTGTTAATTACTTTGATTTCTCTCTTGCCTTGACTATAACATTTTTTTTAGTTAACAAATTGAAGGCATTACACACACACGCATGAACAAATATATAACAAGAAAACTATCAAAATAAAAAAAAAATAAGAGTGAGGGTTAGAAATAACAATACAATTCCATAATAATTCATGTTAGATATCATGCTTTTTTAATTTCCCTCTCAATTTTGTTTATTTTTTAATCGTCGTTCATTATGTATTCAGAACCAGAATTTGACATCTTGCAACACGTGGGGAGTGAATTACCTTCTTTGTGGTGAAAGACAATAAAAGATAAACCAGATTTATATAGAATTTCTTCACGTTACATAAATTCTAAAACGTAAGTATTCATTGAAACTATGAATATAAAAATAACTCTCTGTGAAAAAGATAGTATCTATTAAGATAGTTCTCTTTGTTCTTAGAGAATAGTATAATTAAAAATTCTATACAATTTCAAATTTAATAATTGGTTGATGTCTCATTATATTGCAAACACGTGATTGTATTTGCCTTGTGACTATGACTATTGGTTCCGAGTACGTCTCGGAGTTCTTATACAAGAGTTAAAAAGAATTTAATAAGTTAGAAAAAATATATGTTGTTATTTCATCTCCATTTAGCTCAGCTAGATCCAAATCCACGACATCGTTCACTCTCAGAGAGTCAATTAACATCAGATTACATTACTTATATAGATCCTGCAATGTGAGATGCAGGCAATCAAGAATAAGTTCTGGAGAAACCTGGCCCACAAACAGTGGCGTAACGAAGAATATTAGGGCCTTCTGAAAAGTCAGATTTTGGGCCCCAAGTCGGATCTTACAAAAGGCGTCTGTCAGGCTTTGGGCCCCCTAGAAACCCTGCCCCTCATGATGCGGGGTGTTCGTTACGCCACTGCAGGTAGAGCACCTAACACAAGTCGGAAGGTATCACTGCGGAAACGGGTATTGCAGTTTGTTCTTGCCTGCTAAAGCGAAGGGACAGAGAACCACCAAGACGTTTACCTTGATACCACCGGTGAACAGGAGGGATAGTTGAGTGATTCTTCCAGTGCCGATTTAAGCTCATTTCGAGCCCCTGGGGCAGAAGATCTACGGGCCCCCTTGGCACTGGTGGATCGAAATTTATAACCAGATAATCTGGTTAAGTTCAGCTTATTCAGGCTGCTGGACGTCCAGCCCAAGAGCCCAATGGATAAACCGGCACTAAGTAGAATACCCGCTCTACTTAAGCCAGAAAATCTGGGAGGTTGAGCTGCTCCATGTCTTGCCTGGGCATCAGCAATCTCGTTTCCCGCAATGTTAATATGCGAAGGAATGAATTACAAGCGAATCTCACGAGAAAGAGAAACCCTTTCCAGCTAGTCCAAAATAGTCACTCCTGTATTATCTTCCCCCCCCAACGCCAATTAGAAAGATGTAGGACGGATACTGGATTCGTCTCTAGTCCTGTACACATCCTCATCGGACTAAGGGGTGTTCCTGGGCAGAAAGGGTGATGTACGTCGGGAGAGTATTCTCCTGAAAGGGTCACCAAAGGCTTGATGGTCATTTCGTTATGCTCAGCTAAGATCTGTAGGCAATGGAGCGCTGAGTCAGCCTGCTACCTTTTGGTGCTATATTTCTCCATCTATGATTTCATGAAAAGATACGTAGAATTTAAAGGAAGATGTATATACAAATATAACATAGCTGTAATTTTTTGGAAAGGATTTTTTTTAAAAGTATCTTTTGTGTATGTGTGCATTTGATTCATGCTCGTGTGATTTCTGTTGTGAGTGAATCTCTCTATATAAAAATGGATGTTTATATATATGACCTCACTTCCCTCCACACACACACACACACACACACACACACACACACACACACACACACACACACACACACACACACACACACACACACACACACACACACACACACACACACACACACACACACACACACACACACACACACACACACACACACACACACACACACACACACACACACACACACACACACACACACACACAACACCGTTCAACCGATCACTATGAAAATTAGCATGTATATGTATTTTTTTTGGAGAAGGTTTCTGTGCTATCCTCTTTGTTGCAGCTGCCCACCAGAAGCGCTACAGCATATCAACTTCTGCACTGTTCAATCAGTTGCCAAGTTGCCAACATGGTCGCCAAAAATGATGCCAACTTGGCTCTATCGCCAAAATTTCGCTATGTTTCCATTGAATCGCCATTATAATTTATAATGTAAGGAACGGCGTCGCTTGCGAATATTAAAATTTTAGCATAAAATAAATACAACATAAAGTAATATTAACATATTACACATCCCCAGATATAAATTATTTATACTATTATAAGCATTCGTTAAACAAAATGTGTAACAATGTGTTACTTTTGCTAAGCAGAGATCAGCTTAGGAAGGTGTTTTCAAAAATCGATCCACAAGACAGTTACGGGGCGTTATAAATAAATAAATAAAAAATCCTTTTTATCTAAAGACTTAAAATTTAAGAAATATGGTTTTTTGTTCAACTGAGATATATAAAAAACTTTTTTTTGTTTAATTTGCAATTCACGTAAAATTAACCCATTGTAAAAACTTCTTTATCCTTAAATCTGTATTGTTTAATTTTCAATTAACCCGTGCGAAGAATGAGTATATCAGCTAGTATTGTATAATTACATATTCAGTTATTGTTTAAATAAGATATTTTGAATTAAATATGAATCAGAAATTGTGGATAGTTTCATATAAAGTATTTGAAATAATCTGTACAAGATTATATAGACTGACTGAACATTTTTTCCTTTTTTAACTGAATGGAAAAACAGTATATATATATATATATATATATATATATATATATATATATTGACGATAAAAAAACATTTAGAAAAGTTCTAAAACTATTGAATTGCCTTATTAATTTCTTTTCCTGAAGGTTTTTCATATTTCAGAAATTAGTTTTGCTAAGATGCATTCAAAAATTAAAAACAATTCAAGATAAGTTGGGAGTTTTTTCTTATATTTGTGCATTTCTTTGAACTAACATTTATTTTAATTAAGGCTCGTATGTATGCATCGGAAAAATTTTGAATGGCATTCCAGTTTTCATAAAAGATTTTGAAAAAAAAAAAAAAGAGCAGCAGAGGGGGTAAAAATACATTTTGCTAGGGTTAGGAAAAAAAAATCAGAAAATGTAAAATTCTACAAGAAAAAATAAATTAAAGTCCGAACCAAATGGAATCTCATATAAATTTTTCATCGCATAGTTTCCTTCTAGGAAAACAAAAATACATCTATGAAAAAAATTTTCCTCATTTTTGTCACATTCATTTAAATCCAAAGGAAACTTAAGAAAGAAATGGAAAAAAATTGATTTTTCTTCCTTTTTTTTTTAAAGGAGAGTAAAAACAAATGCAAAAACGCGGACAACGATTGAAAAAAAAAAAAACTCTTGTGGTACCAGTTCTCAATTCATTTTTATCCACAAAAGAATAAGACTGGGTCACAAAAACATGAACAAAAACGCGGAAAAGAGAACTTTGAAAAGATCAATTCTATTTTAAAATTCGAAATCCCTCTTCTTCTCCTGCCCCTTAGAAGTTTTGCAATATCGCCATCTTCTGGCATTCATAGAAGATATTTTTTCCTTCCCGAGTAAAAGAAAAAGAATATGATAAATGCACTTGACAACGAAGGGGAATTTCATAAAAAGAGAAAAATGACTCGAAATTAGACTGAGCAAAATCGATGCTAGTTTTAAGAACTAGTATTTTCGAGCTTAGTCCTTCTAAAGGTTATTCTGAGAATTATGGGAGATATATATTTGCAGAAAGTGGGAAAAAAAAAGGAGATTTTTTTCTCCTTTTCGCGATTGTGATGTAAATTTTACTGTTAAGTTTTATTCTTATTTCTCCTTCTGGGGTTAGCGCATTACAGAAAGGCATAAAAATGGCTAGATATGAGCGAAATAAATCGAGCATAAAAATGGAGAAATAGATTGGAAAAGATGCGTGGGAGATTTTAAATAAGCCCTGCAATAAAAATAAAGATTACAGTTCTGATTATATTGCATCTGTAAAAGCAAGTGTAAATTTCTTATATTAAAATGTCCATTGAAATGCTAATTTTAAATATTTCTCTGTGTGCAGGATGGTATATTTTAAAAAGGTTTCATTATTATTTTAAATGTATGTGCCTATCAGTTTTTTTTTGCCTCGTCTTGTAAGAATGTTTAATTTGAATGAAAATGGTTCCTGTAATAAAAATAAATAAATAACTGTAAGTTTTACTGCATTTTCTTTACTTCGCAACATTACTTTTACAATAACTAAAATTCTAATAAATTAGAAAAAAATAACATCAAATTCCTATGTTTAAAATTTGGAACGAATTTTATGTGTATAGGGTGATTGAATAAGTATTTATTAACGTCGCCCCATAAAGCAACACGAGGTTTCTATTGGTGACCACTGGTACCCCGTACTTCAAACTACCACACCACGACAACGGGAGAACTTTGAGCCTCTGCAAATTTAACGTTCATCAGCCCCTCTACAGGGAAGGTTTTCAATGGCGAGTGAGTGAGTATTAACGTCGCGCTTTTCAGCTACTCAAGGGCTTTTGGCGACGGACCTTGTAATTTTAAACCATGGTTCTAGCGACGAGGGTAACACCTGAGCTGGAATTCCCCCTTTTACCTTCCGCACCACACCTACGGGAGGATGTTTGAGCCTCGACATATTTAATGTGTATCGACCCCATCTGCAAAGCGGTTCTTCATCCATATTCAGCCTGAACCAAGACACGCTCGCCGCTGAAAGCCCAATAATAATAGCTTCTTTACCGTGGCCACTTTATATATATAGGAGCAAGTTCGAATAAAATGAAAAAAAAAAATATATAAAGAAAAGTCATTTTCTTTTAATTAAAAAAAGAAGAAAAATGGGGTTTATATTTAAGAATTTAGTTATGTTTTTATGAAAACTTGATAATTGGTCAAATTTAAAATTGAAAATTATACTGTAATGAAATGCTTTGTTCTATTTTAAACAGTATGATTTTTAACTGGGCCGGCTGGGTGGCGTGGTTGGTTTGTCGCTGTTTGTACCTAAGGTTGCGGGTTCGACTCCGGCCTAAGTCGGTGGATTTTCTGATGCAGAAAATCGACACCGGCCATGCCGTATGATTATACAGCATGTAAAAGATCCCTAGAGAGTCTGTTTGGCTTGGGTTCTCCAGGTAAAATTAAATCCTAGTACAAGTTCCTGTATCGCTAGATTGTGGTGCTCCCTCTATAGGAGTGAAAACTGGGCGTCAAAATTACCTGCGGCGATTGGTATCCGCCTATATGGTGCCACCCTAAAATGAGATACCAGCTTCCGGGGAATGGACTAGGTCTGCAATGGAAAAACTTCAATCCGCAGCCCATTAGCAATAAAAAAAAAATTCAATTCTACTTTGCTCGAAGATTTGGAAAATACCCCTTTGGGATTTCTTACCAAAATGTCTTGCATTGTCATCTGAGATTGGCAAGATCCTGAAAGGATCAAAATCGCTCGTTTAACATAACGTTAACTATCACAATGGCGGAGAAATGTGTTGATTTAGATCGACTGAAAAACGTTGAACAATTCCTAAGACAATCAGTATGTAAGTAAGCGTTTATTAACATCTCCCTAAAAAGCAACAGGAAGGGAATTGGCAACGGACCTCGTAATTCTGAAATATTGTCAAGGGACAAATACGACACCAGATTAGGTATCCCATCTTTAAACTACCACATAACAATTTGCAACAGACCTTGTAATTTTGAAAAATTGTCAAGTTGTGTTGACCCCTCTGATTAGGTATCCCATCTCCCAACTATCACAACACAATTGACAATGATCCTGTAATTTTGAAACAATGTCAAGAATACGACACCAGATTAGGTATCCCATCTTCAAACTACCACAATACAATTGGCAACGGACCTTGTAATTTTGAAGCATTTACCACAAATGACCCTGATTGCATCCCATCTCCCCAATCATCACAACACAATTGACAATATCCGGTAATTTTGAAACACGTCAAGTGACGAATACGACACCACCAGATTAGGGTCCCATCTTCAAACCACCACAATACAATTGGCAACGGATCTTGTAATTTTGTAGCATTGTCAAATGACCCCTGATTAGGTATCTCATCTCCCAACTATCACAACACAATTGACAAATGATCCTTGTAATTTTGAAACAATAAAGTGACGAATACGACAATTGCGATTAGGGGTATCCCATCTTCAAACCACCACAATACAATTGGCAACGGATCTTGTAATTTTGACGCATTGTCAAGTGACCCCTGATTAGGTATCCCATTCCCAAATCATCACAAACACAATTGACAATGATCCTTGTAATTTTGAAACAATATCAAGTGACGAATACGACACCAGATTAGGTATCCCATCTTCAAACTACCACAATACAATTGGCAACAGACCTTGTAATTTTGAAGCATTGTCAAGTGACCCCAGATTAGTTACCCCATCTCCCAACTATATCACCACACAATTGACAATGATCCTTGTAATTTTGAAACAATATCGAGTGACGAATACGACACCAGATTAGGTATCCCATCTTCAAACTACCACAATTACAACGGACCTTGTAATTTGACGCATTGTCAAGGACTCTGATTAGGTATCCCATCTCCCAACTATCACATTATAATTGACAATGATCCTTGTAATTTTGAAACAATATCAAATGACGAATACGACACCAGATTAGATATCCCATCTCCAAACAATACCACAATACAATTCAAGTAACAGACCTTGTAATTTTGAAGCATTGTCAAGTGACCCCTGATTAGTTACCCCATCTCCCAACTATATCACCACACAATTGACAATGATCCTTGTAATTTTGAAACAATGTCAAGTGACGAATACGACACCAGATTAGGGGTATCCCATCTTCAAACCACCACAATACAATTGGCAACGGATCTTGTAATTTTGACGCATTGTCAAGTGACCCCTGATTAGGTATCCCATCTCCCAACTATCACAACACAATTGACAATGATCCTTGTAATTTTGAAACAATGTCAAGTGACGAATACGACACCAGATTAGGTATCCCATCTTCAAACTACCACAATACAATTGGCAACAGACCTTGTAATTTTGAAGCATTGTCAAGTGACCCCAGATTTCAGTTACAATTTATCTCCCAACTATATCACCACACAATTGACAATGATCCTTGTAATTTTGAAACAATATCGAGTGACGAATACGACACCAGATTAGGTATCCCATCTTCAAACTACCACAATACAATTGGCAACGGACCTTGTAATTTTGACGCATTGTCAAGTGACCCCTGATTAGGTATCCCATCTCCCAACTATCACAACACAATTGACAATGATCCTTGTAATTTTGAAACAATATCAAGTGACGAATACGACACCAGATTAGGTATCCCATCTTCAAACTACCACAATACAATTGGCAACAGACCTTGTAATTTTGAAGCATTGTCATGACCCTGATTAGTAATTCCATCTCCCCAACTATATCACCACACAATTGACAATGATCCTTGTAATTTTAATGTCAAGTGACGAATACGACACCAGATTAGGTATCCTACCTTCAAAACCACCACAATACAATTGGCAACTGACCTTGTAATTTTGAAGCATTGTCAATTGACCCCTGATTAGGTATCCCATCTCCCAACTATCGCAACACAATTGACAATGATCCTTGTAATTTTGAAACAATATCAAGTGACGAATACGACACCAGATTAGGGGTATCCCATCTTCAAACCACCACAATACAATTGGCAACGGATCTTGTAATTTTGAAGCGTTGTCAAGTGACCCCTGATTAGGTATCCCATCTCCCAACTATCACAACACAATTGACAATGATCCTTGTAATTTGAAACATTGTCAATTAACGAATACAACACCAGATTAGGTATCCCATCTCCAAACTACCACAACACGGCCAACAGGATGACTTTATGCCTTGCGTGCATCAGACCCTTTACATGCGGGACAAATTCATTAGATGAATAGTAATTATTTAAATGAGAGAAGAAAATTTTACGAATTAATAATCGTACTTTCTAACCTTTGTGTTATAAGAAAAAATATAAAACAATACTATACATTTATAAAATAATTCTTTAAATGCGCGCATTTGTTATTCCACTGTTAAATCGTGAATTATGCTTATATGTGCACGACATTAATGTAAATCTGTTAAGGCATCCGACTAAGTTCGGCACTGTTAATTTAAAAAAGAGTATAAATGGATAATTTTTATGATATTTAGTGTCACTTAGATTAGAAAATGTATGTAAAATTGTTTTAAGAATAGTATTACAATAAAAATTACTTAAGTACAATATTTTGACAAAAAATGAACATATACAGAATGACCCATTTTCAAAATATTCTCCTTTTGTGAAAAATGCTTCTATTATAATAATATTTTGACTGTATATACCTCAGGCCTCTGTACAGAGGTTCAACTAGAATTTTTGAAATATATAACTTAGAAGTGGGTTTATCCATGTTTTACGACAACAGAGGGGAGAAATTTTAAGAAAAAAAACACCGATAATTATTTAAATTGGTAATAACTCTGAAAATTACGTAAATTTTACAAAATTCCTAGTTGAGGCTCTCTGGAGATATCTTTGCTTTATATAACCAAAAAATATTATTATTATAGAAGCATTTTTCATAAAAGGTGAATGTTTCAAAAATAGGTAATTCTAAGTTCATTTTTTGTCAAAAGAATTGCATTTAAATAATTTTTTATTCTAATAATATTTTTAAAACAATTCAATATATGTATTCTAATCCAAGTGACACTAAATATCATGAAAATTATCCATTTATACGTTTTTTTTAAAATCATGGTTCTGAACGTAGTCGCGGATACCTTTATCCAGTGCTTCTCAAAGTTTCAATATTCGCGACCCAGTATTCAATCATGATTTTCCTGTCGCCCCCCTCATACAATAACAATGTATTGAATTTAATAATACTATACTTTGACGCTAAAAACTACGGATACGACTTTTAATCTCTTATGTGCTCACCGGCGCAAAACCGCCCAGCCAAAGTGTTAATTTCCTCGGTGTATATATATACGTCGTTCCAAATCTTTCTGTGCAATGCTGTCCATAAAATATTCCGTAGACTTCGGAACGCAATAAAACTACCTTGAGAATGTCGGCAAGGATTTACTTATTTCAGATTATTATTTACTTTGAGCCTGCTAAATACATCAATACTCTATGTAGAAAAACAGTTGGAATTGGGGAGCGAATCGCGTAACTTTTAATCGGCTGTTTTAAGGGATTAATTGTAAACCGTACAAATTATCAAGATAAGTGTTAATTCTTGTATATAATTTTATATATATTGCACATACACACAATCCCATAGGGTCCCTGGTAATTATTAAACTTGTTATTAACTTTGTATTGTTTAAGTAATTATAAAATATATTGTGCAGTACTGGTACATTTATAAGTGTATTATAATAGTGTATTTTATTTTTTGTCATGTTAGAATATATTTTGTTTATTTTCAGTAAATTAATAATTTTTCAAAATAATCTTTTGCTTTCGACTTTTCTATATACTCGCACCCCCCTCGTAGAGTTGTCACGCCCCTGAAGGGGGGCACGCCCCACAGTTTGAGAAACGCTGCCTTAATCGAATGAAGTTATATTTTATCAGCAACAGTTATATATATAAAAAATGAAGCATAGAAATTATGTCATTAATCCTCTCGTTGCATAGTTATTTATGAAAGTAGGTTCAAAAATTGTGCGTATGGTTTTATTAGGTATTTCAAATCTACTTAGTAATAAATCTACATTTTAGAGTTAAAATATACAAAAAATTTTGCAAAAGTGTTTTTATTTTACAATATAGAATTATACCATCAAAATAGGAACATAAAAACATAAACAGGAACAGCACGGGTTGCACAGCTAAATAGTCGGAAAAATGCATACCCGTGGAAATCGCGGGGTGCGCAGAGAGAGGGTTGATAATGAGGAATATTTATTGTTACTTGAAATAGTTACAACAATTATGAAAAGGAAATGGAAGAAGAAATTTATCGTTATTTACCGACAGAGTAATCAGTTTCCCTAGTATATTGTCTATGTTCCATTTCGCGAGTTCAATAGATATGTTACAGGCAAAGTATGAAATCCGGCATTCTATACAATGCCTAGGCATTGTATAGAATGCCTAAAACTAGCCAGCCATGTATGAAATGATTCTTATTTCACACATTGCCTAGGCATTTTATACCCCTCAGGGGCCTCACCTTCTTTAGGTGGGTACGGGTGTCACAATCCCGAGATACCCTAGTGATCTTTTCCTTTTCCCAAGGGGTTTATTATTTTTGGTAAACATAGGTGTCATGACCCCGGGGTACCCCAGTGATCCTTCTCTATTTTCAACCCTCCATCTTGTCATCCAATTTCTCCTTTTCTTCTTTTCCCGTCCAGATCACAGACCTATGAATATGTTTGGCGCAGTATAGCCAAAACTGGTTCTTGCGCCATAAAACACTCAATTCAACTCAACTAGGCATTCTATAGAATGCCTATTGGGAAACGAACAAAGTATGAAATAAATCTAAAATTTTTATTTAACTGTAATTAGGGGAAATACTTATACTTTACTTTGTTTATATTTCTTATTTTAATAAATATGTTTAAAAAACATAATATATGTACAATTTCGAGGGTTTTTTAAAAAATTTTGTTGAAGAAATAGTTATATTTTATGCTGTTTATTTTTTTTTTATGTTAAGAAATATTTTTAATTGATGCAAAATTAATGTGTGATAAAGCTGTAAATCTATATAATTGAACTCTATTCTCTAACTCTGCATACATTTTCGCGGGAATAGAATTGTATCAAAAAACCTTATCATGACCTTATTTCATACTTTAACTTTAGGCATTCTATACAATGCCTAGGCAAAGTATGAAATAATTCTTTTATTTCATACTTTGCCTAAAAGCGCCCGGCATTCTACACAATGCCTAGGCATTCTTTAGAATGCCGGCATTTCATGCTTTGCCGGTAACAGATACACTTAATAACATAAAAAGTAACGTACGAGCAAGGAGAGTTAATCGAAAAAGGACTAAGGTGCATATGAATAAACCTTACGATAGAATATGCAAATGAATAACCGTGGCCAGTGACTGAATAGCTGGAGTTCCAGCCCATTGCAATGGATCATCCAAACGATACATAAAGCAGCGGATATTCCACTGTTAAGGTATAATTTCCTTGCCAATGTGGCTTCACTGACCTATGTGGACTAACCGATTCCCGTGGTTGTTAACAGATTCACTGAAAAAATGTTTAAAACATAACCCTTTGAGAGAAATCGTACAGTTGGACTAATGAAGCTGAGTGGTGAAATTGCAGGATCACTCAGAATTTTTGTCGGAAGGATGTTATCCTTTTACGATGTCAGCAGGAAATGTTGAACCATGACCATATAGAAAACTAAGAAAGTAGCGGTCGATTGAGAAAGGCAACAAAACGCAAGAACTTAATGATCGTCCGATCGGAGCTCATAGCTTCTAGATGTGCGCTCATCAGTAATCTGATGTGCAGCAAGGACTCCAACTCTTGCAAGAGCCATACATTAACAACTAAGCAAGGGGGGGTTGAGGTCACGAAAGTCATCCAGGCTACTACCTCTCAACGTTGCACATTGCCAAGCGCGTTTGCTATGGCTCCTAGTCCTATGTGTTGAACCAGAATCTCACGGTAGTAGAAATGTTTTCAGCAATGAGTTCATCTTTGAACTGAGCCCCAATGATTGGCGAAGACATGTTTGAAGATATTCAGGACAATGGTGGAATAATCATCTGGCTGTTAGTCTCACAGCTCGACAGCCTGGAGTAATTGTGTAGGGCATCACTTCATTTGATTGCCAAACACATTTTTTCAACCGTAACACCCTTACGGCACGGAAGTATGTTGACGAGACTTTACTCCTCATAATGTTTCCTTTCCTAGATTGCTTATCTTAAAATTCGATAGAATAATGGTTGGACTCACAGGACAGACTTTTTATTGCTTGTCTTCATACTTCTTTAACCCCTTCCTGGTTGGAGTGACTGCCAGATCTCTCCCCAGCAGAACATATTTGAATTTTAATGAGTAAACATCTCCGACTATCCCAGGATCACGCTGATCTAACTGTGTAAAAAGGGCAAGCCAGCCAATGAGACTCAATGCCCTGCTGGTTAACAGCTGGTATCATAGTCAGATGTGAGTCAACCAATTATTCAGTTTTTTTCCTTTTATTGCCGTATTTTCTGAATAAAACATTCTATTCCTACGATACTGCTAGCGTTTTGTTTTTAATACATATGCATAACATCTACCGATATTTGTTTATTTTGGATACCTCCTTGGTGTGATGTTTTCAACGCTATAGAGTATATACTTAAAAATTTAAGTCTCAGCTGTATTATGTTTTCTTTTAATGCTTTTTTTTTCCGTTTTAGAGTATTTGAAACATATAGATTTTAGTTTCTTTTAAATAATTAATTGACGACAAGTTATCTGCTGAGACTTATTCTGCGGAATCTCCTTTATTTTCCTTTATTCTTCTGAAAGTTTGTATTACATTATTATTTTAGAGTTATCGAAATCTTCACAAAAATGTAAAACTTTAATACCAATATAATTCATGCAACATATTTTCTCCTTAGAGGCCTTCTGCACCTGTAAGAGATTCATTAGAAATTCTGGCATTTTTTTGTAAGTGCAGTGGATACATACGACAAATTTGTACTTGTCGGAAAATGTTACTCCATAAGTGCAATATTAATACAGTGAATATCTCCTAATTTTACGGGGGGTGTAAATATACTTTTAGAATAATTTTACATTATTTTATTCTATTTGGTAGTTCCAGATTCCACTTCAATCTTAAATTTCATGTTTCATAATATTTTCCGAAATTCGATATTTAATAAATAATTATGGAACACAAAATATTTGAATACAATGGTTGAAACGATTAACTATGCAGTCGAATGGGGGTATAATATTTAGATTTGATGCAGCTTTATAAAGATCTGCAAAAAAACAACATTACGGATAAGTACGAATGTAAGCGATTGAAGTGATAAAATATGTACATTTAGCCACTCTCACCTGTAAGCTAGCTAGTAATTTATTTTGGAATATATCCCTTCTTTTTCGTTTTGAAATCGAAAGTAAAAATATCATAACTTACTTCACAAATATTATTTGCCATTTAATTTATAACACAAACTATATTAATCTTTGGGCAGTTTCGAAAGCGCTGGGTGCTTTCATCTCAATCTATCCTTCAACGTTACGGACGTGCTGCACGCGTCCATCCGGATTTTGAACTGTTTTAAATTCGTATCAAATTATAAAGTAGTGTTTCTTTTACTAATAAATATCAGCGCTAGACTGAATGATAGAGATTTAAAATACAATATTTCACAAGAAATAGTACTTCATTTTAGTTTGAAATGGCGTCGATTTCAGGCCTTTGAAAGCTAAAGGCTAGTGAAATGTCAAGTGAATACAACAATCTGTATATTATGTAAATATATAAATGTGGTGTTGCCAAGCCATAAGATCTGTCTAACCTGCTTTGTACGTTTCCACGCATGCCTGATAGCGTACAACTTGCTGTTTGAGTTATACTGTTTTTAGACGCTTGAAGGAGAAGATGCCATGATGCGACGAAAAAGACCATGATCCATCGTATCCACGAGCAAGACTACTCGGACATTTAAGACATGCGACATTTATTCATTTAAATAATTTGTAAATATGTTAATCTTGAGCAATTAAATTCAAAGTTAACTGAAGACGTCTTTGCTTTTCACGGTCATCTCTGACATCTGCCACATATATGCCTTCTGGAAAAAAAGTTTTATTTCTTTAGAATTAATTATTTTGATTAACTAATTATTTATTATATGATAATATTTACTATTCATGATTTATTATTTTAATTATTTCATTGGTTTTAAATAACAATTATACTAAGCTCCCGTTCTTAAAAAAACACCCGCTTTTTTTAAAGTAAATTGCGCTTTTGAGGAAGCGAAAAAAACACAACGCTGGGGAAGACCCGAAAGACAAAAACCCAACGACGTAAAGGTTAAATCTTTCTAAATTCTTAGGACTTTCAGTATTTAATGCATTTTCAGGCAAAGATAAGATGCAGTAATAATATTAATTATAAAACAACAACTTTATCCTTTATACCCTATAATCAAAATTTTATTCAATTAACAGAATTTAAGCAAATAAAAATTGCTTCGACAGTTGTTTCCCAGTCTTTATCTCATACTTAATGGCGGCCATAATAAGATTTAAACAAAGCCCCGAGATCATTGGGGGAATCAATCCCCCTTTTCCCTAATTATACTCTCACCCCTTCTTCCAGAAATAATCTTCTCTGGCAAGCGGTAACTTTTAATTGAAGCCATTCTTTGTGTTTATCACCATGAGACAGCGAACAGTCTTTGTGCCGATACTCCATTGAGAAAGCTTCAGTTATATTTTTCGGTTTCTTATTTGATGGTTATTAATTAAAAGACTTTTGTTTCCCACAGATTTTCATTTCAAGTCTATAGTGTTTGGCAAATAAAAGACCTGAGAAAGGATTCTTTTCGAGATAAACATGTCTTGGTAGTGTAAAAAAAGGGACTATTTACAATGTGTGAAATGTTAGCTAGTTCATTTAAGAAAGATTAGATAACTTTGAATTAGTGCTATATTTGTAGGTAAAAATGTAAAGAAGTCTCGAGGGTGTTAATTTTGTCTCGAGAACTAAAAGTATAAACAATTTTCCCTTAAATATTGATTTCCCTTATTCCTTTGATATTCCCCTCAATTCTTATGAGGATAAAATTAAAGGATTCGAAGCTTTCACACATTTTTTTTTTTAAATAAAGAAATATGTTACAAAAAAGTGTTCAATGTTTAAACTATAGTCGTAATTTTAAAAATTATGAGTACATGAAAATAAAAATATTTCTGCAAGAAATATTAAGTAAGTTTTATGTTGCGACTGATATTTTCTAAAATAGTAAACTCTTAATTACTAGCAATAAGTTGTTTTACAAATTGATATATATCCCCTTATTTCACTGTAGCGCATTTTTATATAAAAATATAATAAATAATATTTTTTTTAAAAAAATAATATTGTATTTTAAAATCTTTTAAAAATGTCAACATTTTTCAAGTTTTTTAAATAAAAAAAGATACATAATACTAAAATTAGATAGAGTTTAAGGAGTATGATACACTTCATTATTTTATTTAGATATATAGATCAAAGGCTGCTATTTTAGAAAATACTGGCTGGTATAACCGTTCTTCGCACGGGTGAATCAAAAAATTAATCAATACAAATTGAAGGATAAAGAAGTTTTTAATGAGTTAATTTTACGTGAATCGCAAATTAAACAAACAAACAAAAATCCTTTTGCACATCTCAGTTGAACAAAAATTATATTTGTTCAATTTTAAATCTGTAGTTCTAGTAGCTGATATAAAGGATTTTTTTTATTTATAACGCCTCCGTAATTCCCTTGGGGGTCGATTTTTGAATTCACCTTTCCTAAGCTGATCTCTGCTCATCAAAAGTAACATATTGCTGCACATTTTGTGTAATGAATGCTTATAATAGTGTAAATAATTTATATCTGGCTGTGCAATACGTTAATATTACTTTCTGTTGTATTTATTTTATGTTAAAATTGTAATAGTTGCAAGCAACGCCATTCCTTACATTATAAAGGCGATTTAATGGAAACAGCGAAATGTTGGCGATAGAGCCAAGTTGGCATTATTTTTGGTGAACATGTTGGCGACTTGGCGATTGATTGATTGGTGCAGAAGTTGATATGCTATAGTGCCATCTGGTGGAGAGCTGCAATAAAGAGGATAGCACAAAAACCTTCTTAACACACACAAAAAAAATACATATATATGACAATTTTCATAGTGATCGGTTGAACGGTGTTGGAGAGAGAGTGAAGTGAGATCATATATATACAAACATCCATTTTTATATAAATAGATAATGCGCAACGTAAAACTAACGTAATATTTCTTACAGGAATGTTTCTTATTTTCCTGTGCTTATAAATCTTATAAAATTATGATTATATTTTGAACACTGTGCACTTTTATGAAACCTCACTCTTTTATAAAAAATGTCTATAAGAACCGAACTGTTTAATTTTAACCTCAAAGAATTATACCTAGGGCAACATGGTTTATATTTTCAGCCCTTGAGACAAAATTAACACCCCTGAGACCCAAGTTAGAAGAAAAGGGCACTGATTCCCATTAATCCTCAGTATTTAATTATTTATTGGTAAAAATCATTAAATAGTTTTTCCTCTTTTTTTATGCATACACTGCATTTTCTTATCTGAACAGGAGTTTTGAAACATATGATTGAATAAAATTTAAAATATTCATAAAACGAAAGCTAATATTAAATTCTTTTTCTCTACTGATGTTGTTAATGCTTGATGTAATTTATTGCAGTTTATACAGAAACAATAGTTTTTGATGATATAGGAGTTTCTTTTTTTCAATTCCTACACTATTAACTCACACTCTATATATTTATTTATTTGTTTATTTATTTATTTATCTTGGTGGAATTTTCTATTGTTAAAATACATTTTAAAGCGCTCAATTGCACTGAAATTTAATGTACATGATTATTTTGGATGACAATACAATAATTTAATTATAATTAATAAAAAAATTAATTGATTAAAACTAATTATTTAAAAGAATTACAAATATACACAACCACGTTGGCATCATTTTTGGCGACTTAGCGACCCTTTTGGCGACTTGTGTCAAAACTTGAAAAGGTTTTTTACTCACGTTTTAAAGCATTTAGTTGAACTGAAATTTTATATACATGATTGTTTTGGATGACAATACAATACTTTAATGATAATTAATAAAAATTAATTATCACTTAATGTCATATGTATATACATATTTATATTAATTGTAACTATCTAATAAAAAGTAGCTAAAATAAAATTTTTCTTTGTTGATCTAAGTAGGAATTGACTTAAATTTTTTTTCTTTTATATTACTTGTTAAGTACTGTTTTTCATTAATAATTTGCATAAGAAATGGTAAAATGATCATTATAGGATGATAATGATGTCAATTTATCCATCAGCCTTTAAAGGACAACAATACAAATGTTAAAGAATTGTATTTTCTTTTTTATCTTACTGAAATTACAATTCGTTTTCTCTTATATAAGTTACAGACTTTTTTCTTTCATAAGTTACATATACTTTTCCTACATAGGTTACAGATTTTTCCCACTCTTTCATAAGTTACAGATTCCCCCCTCTTTCATAAGTTACAGATTCTTCCCCCTCTTTCATAAGTTA
>BMAV01025031.1:73219-109031 GCA_019973955.1 Trichonephila inaurata madagascariensis | reverse complement strand
TCATAAGTTACAGATTCTTCCCCCTCTTTCATAAGTTACAGATTCTTTGCTCTTGCATAATTTACGAATTTTCTTTTTCTCATGCATGCGATATATAATTTTGTCTGATGGAAAAACATGCAACCAAGAGTTATATTTTTTATTAATACATAAAACATTTTTCAGATTTTATATTCTTTTCGATATTTCTGTAAAGAAGTTTGTTTACATCTCATCACTTAGAATGAAAAATTAGGTTTTTAAAAATAATTTTTCATACAATGTTTCAACAATTTTTTTTGTAAAAAAGTACGCTTGTTTAAACGTAGTATTTTAACTATCGTGATTTAATACAATTTTTAGTTTCTTAAAAAATAGCCCCTCTATATATTATTTTCTTGATTTATATATTTTTTCAAGAGCTTAAGACAAGCTATTACGTTTATGGGTTTGCACAAGTATGAAGATAACTGGATTATCTTTTTTTTTCTTTAACACGTAATTTAGATCTTAGTTTGTACGGAAAAAGCAATAAATTTACAGTTACTTAGGAGATGGGACAATTTTTAAGAATAAAATATATTAGAACTCTTATGAGCTAGTTATAAATAAAAATGTCCTCCTTAAAAGAGATACTGATTTTTTTCACTATTGCTTAAAAAATGTGAGCTAGATCACAATAATGAAAAATATATAAAAATTTCAAAAATACAGAAATATACTCATATTATAATGTTTATTCATATCTTAACATGTGTGAAATAATAGAGAAATTAAAATTATATTTCATTTTAACAAAATCGTAAATAAATTTCTTTCTGTATCGTAATTTATGTGTTTCAATATAAATAAAAAAAGATTTAACACGAAATATTTTTTTTTTGTTAACTAAAAATCTTTAATAAACTTTTAATATTAATGCTGCCAAACTAGTTGAATTTTGTGTAACTCTATGGAGCAGTTATATTTCATTAAACCTAGATTATACAAAGAGTGTACATTTTATACCAAACATCTATCTTTTTTTTGAAATACCAATTCTTTCCATTCCTCCGCATTTCCATTTTTTACCGTTCCTCCGCAGTAGCCCTTTACAGAGCTAAATTACTACAAGTCTTAGAATTCTTATTGAAAAAAGCCAAGGTTTTTACCCGCTATATGTTGATACATAATATTGATAATATTTTCACAGTCCTTAGGAGTAGAATATAGGCTGTCAAAGTATGAATTTCCATACTATTATGCACCGCCTACCAGACGAAGAAATCAGTAGCAGATATCTCCATCTAGAAGACGGTATTAGAATGCTTGAAAATAAAAGTTTTATTCCCAGAAGAATGTGCACACGCCAAATGTTGTTCCATAACTGATTCGGTATCTATCCGTATATACCTAACACTAGGAATGGATTTGGTAAATATTGAAATGAAAATTAATTAGTAGGATTTATTATTTGCAAGAAGTGTAGCTATCAGTAAAAGAGATGCCAAAAGTAAACAAATTCTGCTATGAGAAATCTCTATTTCCTTTATTACTATTCAAAGGTTTTAAGATCTTATTCAACTTTGAAATGTACTGAAGCAGATATACATCTATTGAGAAAAATCCGAAATCATGAAAGAGTTGTACTAGATGAACAAAATTTGATGGCCATGTTCATGTGTCTAAAAGATGACGTCGATTCAGTTTCTTGTTAGGAGCATAAGTGTGGCACAAGTAGCTCCATTACGAACATGCAGATAGATCAATATTGCTTCAAATACGTGATATTAAGTTTTTGAGCGTTATTCATCGCGGAGATTTGATGTAGTGAGTTGATGTTAGACAAAAATGCCTCTAAAAAGATGAAGAAAACTTCATTAACAATTCAATAAGTTTAAACGAGGGCGTGTTATAGGGCTAAGTAAAGATGTAATTTATTTACACAATATTTCATAAAGGAAGCAATGCATGATTGTGCATGATTTTTGGCAACAGTGGTAAAGGGAAGATACTACCTCAAGAAGACCGGGTTCTGGAATGGCACGTGGATAACTGAGAGGAAGAGCAACCATGTTCGGCGGATAGAATTAGCTCATCGTATTACGTCTACAGTAGAAATTCAAGCGGTGGTTGGCAGCACAATGACAGGGAAACTGTTACGAATCTGCTATTTCAGGAAGAGCTCTGAACCACTCGTCATGTAGCGTTTATTTAACTGACTCTAAACTATTATGGTTTTCATTGTCAGTGGTATCAAGTTGGGACTCACTGGAGGACTGAGTGGATATCTGTTGTGTTTTCAAATGAAAGCCGATTCTGTCTTAGTGCCAGGGGTGGTAAGAAGGACGGCAAGTGGAACAAACTTGTCTGTGGCCTACACACATTAGACATACGCCTGGAGTTATGATCTAAAGAGCAATTTATTATGATAGCAAGGTAACTCTCGTGGTTATTCCACGCACCCTGACTGTAAAATTGTTCGTCAGTCTGGTGAATCAACCAATTGCGCTGCCATTTATGAGTAGCATTCAAAGGAGTATTTTTCAACCGAATAACGTGCGTCATTATGCCTGTACTGTCTGATAAATTAACCTGATAAATCACCAGATTTTTCTCCAATCGAGTACGAAAGGGATATCATTAGACGACAACTCCAACGTCATCCACACTAAGCATTAACCGTCCCTGTATTGACCAACCATGTGAAACGAGCATGGAACTCCATTCTACAAATTTACATTTGACATGTGTACGAAAATTTGCATACACGTTTGCATGCTTGCATTCAAAACTCTGACGGTTACACAGGTAATTACAATTACTTGTGTAACCTGCATTACAACAGGTGCAATCGTTTCATATTTGAAATGGCACTTCTACGGATTGCATTAAATTGTGGTCTTGAAACTTTTATCAATTAAATATGACAAGTGTTTTGGCAAAATTTCTTTTCATTACAAGAATTTTTCTTGGTGTTAGGTTTTTCCCGATCAGTATTAAATTCATTACGTGCATTGGCCTATTGATAAAAGTCATGAGCTTGTGTTGGTGATTTTCCAATATTGTGTTTGAATATTGAGTCTACGAAAGATTATTGTGTGAAGTATTCTATGCAACCTACACTTGAAATTCTACTTGATCTCAAAACATGCAGCCTATAATAGATCAAATAATATTCACGCAAATCTTGGTTTTAACATGCGTGTGTGTATATTAGTTGTCTAAAGGGAGTTATGTAATAATAATTTATTTCAAGTCAAAGAAGTTCTTCTCTGTAGTAAATCTGTTGCTAGACTATATAGAAATTTCAGAATGTGACTTAGATATCAAGCATTTAAAACTAGCTGTATGAAAAGACTCGAGGAAAATAAAATCTTTTTTTTTAAGAAGTCAAGAAGCATAAAAGAAGTTCGGACTAGAACTGCTTTAGATAAGAGTAGTTTTGTTATGGGGGAAAAGCGTGCTTGGATAAAAATCATAGGTTTCCACTAAAATCATTTTCTTTGAGTTATTTTCTTCCAAACAGAGTTCCAGAAGATATAGAACTGTATTTCATGATCCCATGGGGGCCAGTTCAGTCGGTCAAATTGTCGTTCGTGAATCTTGTTAAAGGGATTTTAATGCTGTCACCAGATACATTTCTTCAAAGATTTAGAAAGAAAAAAAATGGTTTAGGTTGCCAAGATAAAAAAATAAGAAAGAAAAAAAAACTAGTTATCTACGAGAATACGTTTGTAAAAGATTAAAAAAAAATTGGAATGTTTTTCTGAAAGTTCCATGAAAGATTTCAGTAAAAGCATTAGTTTCTAAAAGTATCATTTCTTCCTCATTACCTGTGGTTTTCTTCACATATCCAGTCAAACCCTTGATAATACTTTTTGTCAGATGGAATTATTTCTGCTTGAAAAATGTGTTTGGTAGCATATATTTTCCCTTTATCAAAATAAATTTACTACAATAGTTCTTGAAAAACAATCTATTATAGATAAATGTCATCTGTTTATGAAGTATTTTCTCTCGGAAGAACAAAATTCAATTAATCTTGTAAAATTCTTAAGTAAGTATAGTAATTATTTACTACTAGTACAATACTGAAATTAGTTACTTCCTCATTGTAGAAGGATTTTTATTTATAAATTAATTATAATTTTATGAAACATTTCGAAAATATTACCCGAAAGTGATAAGGAATTTTTTAATTTTCGAAAAAAAGAAGAAACACAACAAGTGAAAAACAGTGCACTCAGTTTCGAATATCTTATTAATTATAAATAGATGTGAGATGACCAGTAAACAGTGCGTGATTGGTTAAATGAAACAATAATTTAATCGAACGTAAAATATCCTATGATTACGAAAAAACGAGTTTGCTGCTTCATTTTAGCCAATAATAAACTAAGAAAACGTTAACATTTTAAATTCTGTACCCACTCTTTCTAAGTATTTCAGTTTTGTAAATATAATGATTTAATTTACATCGGAAATCCCGGATCATAGTTGTTATACAGGATTTCCAATTTATTCGAGATAATAAAAATTCTATTGTGTAATTTTTAGACTAAAAATCCACACTTAATATGCTTTTACCTGTATATGAAATTATTCCTTTAAAGTCATATAGTAAGAGAGATTTTTTAAATCTTACTGGGGAAGGGAGAGGGTACCGCCTGTCTGCCTAACAGTGGACCAACACCCACTTAGAAATTATTCAATTGTTCATACTCAGTGCTGAAATTGTAAAACTGTAATTTATATGTATTAATTAGTTCTATTTTTTTTCAATATATTGTAAGCAAGAAAAAAATAAATTTCAAGTCTTCAACTCCGCATTTTAATTTGTTCTTCAATTTAGTGCCTCTTCAAAACCAGTGTTCCTAATCACCTTTTTCTCTAAATTGCAATGAATTTTTCTTCCGTCTTTGCTTCCGCACGTTGACAGAATCACATACAATTGTCCAATGTGATTCAAGTTGGCGATCATTTTTGGTGACTTAGCGACCATATGGATGCATCTGGAAATTACTGGAGATATCTATAACATCATGATATATGTCGTAAGCGTATTTTTTGAGAAAGCACCGGAAGTTAGTTGGTGGAAGCTCCAAGGCAAGTCGTTCTCAGCGAGCCTCTTCAGTAAAATTAAACTTTTTACATACCATACCTTATGTATACATAAATTTATTACAGCATCACGTAAAACTTTTATATATATATATAGAGAGAGATGTATTATTTAAAAAAATTAAATGAAGCTTTTTGTAATTATGCTTATGTATTGTATATTATGTAATTCTGGATATTATAATTCTGCTTTAGTCAGTTACAATGAAATTAGAAATAGTTAATGGGTAATTAATATGCTGTATTTTTAGAAGTCTGATTCAGAATTTTTATATGAATCTACGATTCGGTAGTTTAATATTTCTTTTCCTTTTTTGGAAATCTTTCATTCGATATTTACTAACTAGATAATACTAACAGATTAGACGATAGTCAGACATTATAATATGTAAGTACCAGAACAAATTTTTTATTGGACGTTTTACTTGATTCAATTACAAGATTCCATGTCTAAGACAAAAAAAAAAGAGGAAAATATATTGAGCTATAATTGAAAAGATTAAAATTTATCTTTCAATTATAGCTTCACTATTAGATTTTATATTGAAGAAAAATCAACCTGCGAGTAAAAGTTTAATTGTTTTTTAAGCCATGATTAGTTGAGTTGAATATATTTAATGCTGATCAAAAACCAATAAAAATAAATTTTAGCATCTTTCATGGAAATATTTAATAAATTTCCTATAGTATAAAAATATTCTATAGAAAATACATTAAAAAATATGAGCTGATTAAAAAACTTTCACACAGTCTGGTGGACTTATTTATAATTTAAAAAAATAACTATTTAAAGTTGGAAATTTATTTTAAATTTTTTCTAAACTCATTTTAAACCGTAAAGCTTTTTTAAAATTTAAATAGGCAAAACGAAAAAAAAAAAAAAAATGAAAGTTTATTAATTGTAAATTTTAAAAATATTTAAAAAAAAAAAAATAGAATAGAAAAAAATCATTTATTTAGAATGGGAATTCTTTTTTTTAAAAAAAAAGTTTTCTGAATAGTATTCTAAAGGAGAATTAGAAGCTGAAAAGATAAATATCAGACGATGGGTAAAGAGATTAAACTAAAAGTTCTTTTTAAATTTCAGATCATAGAATTTGACCACAAAGATAAAATATGATTGAGTCGAATAGTAACTGAAAAATAAAAAGTGTATAGAAAGATTATAAATAGTCCATATATATAAAAACTATACTTAGAAGATGAATCAGAATGCAAAAAGTGAAATTGAATCGATTCTTTATAGAGTTATAATTCTTTTTTCTTTTTAATGGGTTTTCTTTTTCTCGTATTGTAATTATGTATGGATCAAAACTTTAAATAAGCTTTTTTCTCACATTTTAAAGCACCCAAATGATATGAAATTTTTTATACATGATTGTTTCGGATGTCAATACCAAAATTTAACTATAATTAATAAAATTAAATTGAAACTGATCATTTAAAGAAATAAAATTTTACTCATAGTTCCAATTGCTTACAATGTGAAACAGTTGAATATTGAAAAATCAGCAAATTTAGCTATCCCCCGTAAAAGTAAATTAAAACTAATTATTGAAAAAATTCAATTTTTTTAACTCAGCATTCTATTTCACTCTTAAAATTTAAGGTGTTAAAAATTATGTCACACAAAGCGTGAAGTTAGAAAGAAAACCCATGTTTAGAGAATTCTCGTTTTTTACCGGTGTTATTATTCTAAGTAAGATAACTTAAGACGTTTTTTTGACAAAAATTGGTTGTTTTTTAAAATGTAAAATTGTTTTGAAAGTGAAATGCTTTTCTTAGTCTCAAGCTCATTAGTAAGTATACTTCAATATTTATAATGTTACTTAAAAATAAGTCTTATAATTTCTTAAGCATTTACTATAAAACAGACCAGTTATATATTTAATAACCTGAACGTGGGATGGTTTTGACAATGCTAGTTGTCTGTATTTTAGTATTTTTTATGTAATATGTGGTATCAATATGCTCGTATATTTTTACTAGAATTCTAGAAAAGAATAATATAAAGCTGATATATACACATCTTTTATTCCTCAATGGTATGACAGGCCGGGGGGGGGGGGCTTTGGTATTCCTAAGAATTCCAATCCAGGCTGTCCTGTTCTTGACCTGACTTTCCCAGTTTTTGACATTAAAAGTTAGCTGATTATTTAGTTAAAATACATGTTAGGAAGAAATATTAAAAAAATAAAAATTTAGGAGCAAAAAAGAGGTTTATTTTAGATACCCCATTATACATACGCCATTGTTCTAGATATTATTAAACTGGATTCTAAAAGAACTGCATTTGCTTGGCAAAGCGTGAGTTATATACTCATGGTAAAAAAGGTAGCAGAACTTATTTAATTATTAATTTATATTGGGGTTTTATTTTCCCCCATCCCATTTATCCCCCCCCCCCCTAAATTTGAAGGATCGGTGATATTAAGGAAAAAAACTAGCTATATAATGGTATCAATTTTTGACAGTTCCAAAAATAAATTACTCAAAAGCCTGCGCAGAGTTTTTGAATATTTCATTATCAATGAAACGTTGAAGTCTCATTAGAGGTAATCTTTTACCCAGCTTGGTGCATTATTGTTTCTTAAAAATAGGTAGAAAGTATACGCTTTCAAATTTTTTCCATAAAAAACGCGGAATGAAGATCGAAATAATTTGGCCTCCAAAAATTACGGTAAAATTTGTTTTTATGTCTAATTCGAGAATGAATAAACATACAAATAAGAGATTTGAAGTAAATGTGCACTAAACAGTTTTTAATTGAATGTAACCTAAAAATATGTATAAGTTTAACAATAATAATAATAAAAAAAAAACCATTTGCAACTAAGAAAATAATTCTTGACAGAATTGCAGATTTATGAGGAAAAATGGAGTTGAAACATTATAAAATTTGGTTCAATAGTAAAAAAACCTAAGTGCAATGCATTGGCGACACCGACTATGCTGCCAATGTAGGAGCCAGAAACGACGTAACTCTTGTTCCAACCCATGTATTGACCTTGGAGGAGGAGTTGAGATGGTATCATGTTTACTTCCGTTGTCTCAAATATCTTCTGTTGCACTGAGGTTCGAAGATTGTGAGTTAATCCTTTTATTTCAAGCCTTGATCCTCAAGATCGTCCTCAACAAGCATAAATTGGTGAGGCCCTACATTATTTTTTATCAGATAGAATTTATTGTAAATAGAAGCAGCATATGAGGAGACATGTCTATCAATTATCTCATGCCGATACCTTACATCAGGGAAAATTCCTCCATAGAACACATCTCAAGCAAATCACTGTGATTGCCCTGTCCAAACCATGATCCTTCCACCACTGTAACTATATTCTTCAACAATGGTAGACTGGATGCATTGTGGCTCCAAATTAACAAACACCCCTATCCATTTTCCAGCATGAACCTGGAATCGCCCAGTGACTTATTGCTATCTGGCTCACGAAACTTGTTTGTCTTGCTCAACATAAACGAGCACATCTCTGTGGTTGGTTCAAGGAGCACACACAACTGAATGTTGTATAAAGACCTGCATTGTGAAGACATCTTCGCTATATAGAAGCGCGGGGATTTTGTTCCTCACGTAACAAAGGGATATGTAGCGACGAGGCTCAATAATGCTTCTCCACCTGGTTGACATACGAAATAATATGTAAAAACTGAAAGAAAATAATAAAAAAAAATTGTTGGCTTGATATTTTTCTTAAGTAATTTGTTATCCATAAAGAAATTAAGTTTAACCAAAATGCGGAAGAGGAAAGCATTTCGCATTTTTTTTCCATTTAAAATGTTACTTCGGATAAAAGTCGCTATTTAAAATACTTTTTATTAAAGTAATATATTTATCACACACAAAAAAAGCATAACTTTTTATTAAGATTCATCCCATGATTTTTCTACCTAGTTTTACACATAAAAGTTTTAAAATCAATTTTGGGCTAAAAAAGTTTATATCAGAGAAGCCTTTCCTCGATATTCTCGAAAACATTTTTTTTTTATTGATGGAAGATAGCTGAGATGAAAAATGACAAACATCTAAGATAAACTTCTCTCCTCTTTTTTAAATTTTTTTCTCGCGTTTTCCCCTCTTTATCTCATTTCTGTACATTTATTTCTTATTCAATGGAACTAAATGGACACCAGTTTCTTCACTAAACCCTTCCTTCGGAATGTTCGTTTCAAAAATGTTTTCAAGCAATCTTTGCTGGTCAACATTTGCTTACACTTTCCAACAACTAAATAATCTTTAAGAAGTGCAAGCTATTGTTGTTATTAATATAAATGAGTTTACATATGTGACGGGCTCACGCGTCTTTTCATTAACATGTCGATTGGGTTCTTTTGAGGCCAGGAATAATGGCAACTCTTTTCTTACCAAAACCCTAGAAGTGAAACGTGAATAAAAGATGCAAATTAGAAAGCTTTTAAATATCAGAAGTTAGAGTAAGCGCGGAGTGGCAATTTGGAAAATGTTAAGAGAGTGCGTGATTCACTTGGGAAGTAACAGCCAGCAGAGGTTATCCCGAAAATAGAGCCATTAGGTCAAGGTGCATACCATTGCACTCGAGTAAATAATCAACTTCCTTAAGATTGGATCAGCGATTGGATTAAGATAGGATTGACTATTTAATATTAGGACCTGAGATATTATTGAAATTGAGCTTAGGCGAGTTAGTTATTGATGGTGGTCCGAGTTACGTTATTTCGGTATTATTTATATTGTGTGTTTTGTCATCGTAGATTCTCTCACATATGTTATTGTTATCTAATCTGTTAGAGGCTTAAGTTTGAAGGTCTTAATAAAGACAAATTAAGATCATGGAATCTTTCGTTAATCCTACACCTCTAGCTCACGCTAATAATCAAGGAGAAGGGCACCCTAGGGGGCGATTTCACACATAGTTTGTAGGTATAGTCCGTCGTTGACCATCCAAAATGTAACTCTAATAAGGACATGGAATATCTAAAACGAAACTGTTACTGAGTTAACACACAGTATAAAGATGAAATGATTGAAAATACAGCTTTCTACGTGGTGAAGAAAGCTGATGAAATCCGTATTGAGTGTCAGCATGACTGGCAATAAACCATACTACTCTCCCCAGTCTTGAATAAAAGAGGCTTTGGATATCTGTTTTAAGTGCGGCAGCCCATGCTGTCCTCCCATTACCAAAGTTGATAATGTGTGAAGTAGCCAGGGTTATATGATGGAACAATCATTCTTCAATCGTAATCGATATGTATTTGTTAGGTGGTAGACCGGAAGATAAAATGGGCTAAGACAGCAAAGGAATTTAATGGGTGAAGTAGTCTTGCAGATTATGTGCCGTTGTCTTGTTGTAACAGTGCCTCAGGCAAACTCTGCATTTAAAAGGAGGATAGAAGACCCTGAATCATCTGAGATATAACACCGGTTGGTCATTGTACCAGCAATGTAAACTATGGAGGAGGGTGAGAGTTGATTTTGATGCATTTAAACCAATGTGGCGATGAATAAGGCAACACAATGTAGCAATCTCTCACCACTGTGTTTACAGACTCTAATTTGGCAGTCATGTTGTTTCGGGCAGAAGCTTGATTGGTCTATAATGACAATGTCGAGCAATCTGGGCAGGAAACAATACAATCTGAGGGGCAAAAAATACATTAACTTTGTTTCCCTATATGGCTGTGTATTGCCGTGTTATAATAAGGAAGCTTTGAAGGTAAAGAAGCACAAAAGTCTCTATGTCTCGTGTGGAAATTGTACGGCAATACGTTCTCGAGTGTGATGTAGATGAATCCGATGTCTTTTCAAAACCATATTATCAGATACCAGATAAGTATGAGGTAACATATTTATACGTAGGGTAACAGATTAGCAACCTCTCTTCAAGGTGTTCCCAAAGGTTCTACCCTTACCATCGTTGCATTAGAGGCGCGATACTTCTGTACAGGAAATGTCGGGGTATTTGGTTGTCCATGTCCGTATTTTAGTGTACTAATACAAACACAAATGCTTGTGGTCTTGAGGCAAAATTAATCGCATCAATAAATGCCTTGGGGACTGTGTGGCAAATGTTGTCCAATGATGAATGAAGACAAAGATTGTTGTGAAGTAGACTGCATTTATTGTTATATGTTTTATGATGGGGCGGTGCAATCGATCACTTCTATGCGCACAATGTGCCTGTCATCTCATACAGTGGTGTTAGTGGCTGGTCCAATCGGTGATGTCGGTCGAATGGAGTCTTCTGCATTTATTGATTACTGATCCCTATCAATGCTTCTTGGTTACATCCGACACGATCAACGATTTTTTAGAAGGATAACCGGTACTTTCTATAAGGCAAGAATTCTTCCTCGATATAACTCAGAAATTTGTCAGAATGATGCTTGTACTCTTTTTCGAGACTTTTAAACCTACTCACATATATAACTACACAAGAAAGCAATTTCAGTATTACAAAACTCGGTAGCGGTATCTAAATAAAACCAGTACTTAAATATCACGCGAAGACGATCGTCTCGTCTTGGCGTGATCGATAGAGTACTGGCGTTCGGATCGGAAGGTGCCCGGTTCGAATCTAACTACATTAGTGACCCTGGACTGAAGTAAGAAAATGCAACTTTCTGAACTCTCGTGGCACCATCCACCGCAAGAAAAATAAATATTAATAATAACAAATAAGAAGAGAGAGTAAAAAAAAAATAATAAAAATAAAGAAGAAAAATAAATATAAAATAAAAAACATACTCTCGCCGCGAAAACAAACGACAGATTACCTTTCTCTCAGCAAGAAAAATAAATAAGAATAAAAATTAATGAAAGAGAATAAAATAAATATAAACATTCTCTCTCTCAGTAACAAACGAACGAAAAAAAAATCGTTCTTCTATCCATCTCACTGGTGGGAGAGTAGTGTAGCGGTATCTAAATAAAACCAGTACTTAAAACATCACGCGAAGACGATCGTCTTGGCGTGATCGATAGAGTACTGGCGTTCGGATCGGGAGGTGCCCGGTTCGAATCTAACTACAACTGCATTCTCTTGTCTTTTGTCTATCAGTTGTTGGAAGTGCTTAAGAAACACATGAAATGTATCTGCACTGAAATGGTGTGCAGTTGCATATCCAATCTTAGTTTATTTATAGTTTAGATGTTTTTTTCATGGTGTTGTGCATTTTGGGTACTCACAGCAATGTATCTGCATACTATATCTCTTTTTAATTTTCTATTTCAATCACCACAAGGTGTAATTGTCATAACATTTTCATAAGTTTTAACAAATTTATTTTTAATAAATTTTTATAAAGAGTTTTATATTTATGAAAAAATACATATAAATCTTTGATTCTCCTTACCGATAGACTGTTTTTACTTAATTAAGAATTCCAAACTATTCTCATTTATTTTTTAATAGATTAGAATAGTGATGGTAAATAGAATTTCTTACAAAATCAATCTTAACCTAAAAAGTTTCAATAATTATAAGAAATTTATGAAATATGAATAAAAAATAAAAGTGGATTGTTGCCTAATAGATTATTTACAGTAATCTGCGAAAAACAATAGAAAATTTCCCTGAATAACTATTGATAAACATATAAAAATATAAATATTTCTTTTGTTAATGCTTGATTTATTTTAAAATAGAATTCATTTATAGTTATAGTATTTGCTATCATATAAAAACATTTCCATGATTAAATTTTAAGAAAAAAAAAGCAGGAATGTATTAACATTTCGTATCTTTTTTTATATAAATTGAACTTATTATCTTTTAACTAAATGCTTTGCCAATCAAAAGAAGTTTAATAGGCAATGAAATAAAATTTTGAATAAATTAGATAAAACTTAAACGTAAGGCAAAATAAATTTCTATAAGCAGATTTAAGGAAAAAGTTTTTAACTGTGTTTTAAAACGGAATATTTATTTCAATATAATTCCTAACATTTAATTTTTCTGGATGAATGAATTCTTTTTTTATTTTTCTTAAAAAGGGTTGGATAAAATCCAAAAAATTACTATTTACTTTCAGTCTAGTAGTTTTATAAAAGTATATATTAATATCTGTAAGAAAAACATTCGAAAGAATTTGTTTCTCTTACATCCGTCTTGAATATAATAGTCCTTTCTAAAGATTTGATGACAAAGAACACGTTTCAAAAGATTTTGAAGCAGTGTTAGTATAAAAAATATCTTTGTCACATTATTAAAATCTTTTCGAAGAATCCACTCTTAAGCGAAACCACCAAATTAGAAAAGTCATTTTTATACTTTCTTGAACTTTGTAAGGAAAAAAAAAAATACCAAAAAATAAAGGTTTCTGGTGTGAGCCAATAGACTTCTCTTTTCTAAGGTGTTTTCTCCCTCAGAAAATCAATTCTTATTCAATTCAATTTCAACTCGAATTCCATTTACGGTTTTTAAGCACTGCAAAAGTTTGTTTCCTTGTCTTTCTTTGAATAGAATTACGTAAGAAAATTTCAAAAACTTTCTTAAGCTAGAGATTGAATGAGAATTTTATGAACAAAATTATTTATATATATTTATATAATATATAATGTATGCACATCCTAAAATAATTCGAAATTAGGGTTAACTATTTACGCTCAGATCATGTGAATGGAATATACAAAAGATTTTACAAGGTTAAATTACATTCAGATTGATTTATTTCATTTTAACATACAGTTCTTTTAAATGTTTATTATTAGATGAACGCACGGACGTACACACATACATCACTTTTGTAAATATCATTCTTTTGTTTATTTGAAATCGCAATATGTAAATAGGAAAATTTCTAAGGATAAAGTGAAATTAAGTGGGAAAAAAGTACAAACCAGTAAAAATATTTTATCGTTAGAATTTTACTTATAGATTAAGATGAATCTAAAATATTCTCTCTTTATATTTATATAAAGCTTTTCAAAATAAGTGTTCATAAAAAAGCGTATATTATCTCATTTAAAAAAAAAAGGATAAGGTATAATTTAGTTGAAAAGGTTAAAATTCTAACGGAAAAAAACAACCCATTTTCGTTTGAAAATAAGCAAAGAATATCATTAAATAACTTGAATGAAAAATAAATAAATTCTCATATTTCCCGTGAATGTGTTTGTTTTTCTTGAATTTTAGGAATTGTGTGTTCCTGCTTTATTGATTAATTTATTAGAGTATTTCTTAAGCTTTCAAGATTTTTTTTTATTGAATCTAAAAAAGTACATGAAAAAAACTTTATCAAACAAGAAATAAATAAAGTTCTTTACCAAATAAAAAATAGAAATGCTTTAAAGCTAAAAAATTCGGCATCATAAATACGAGTTTTATTAATTTATTAATATGAATATTTTGATATAATTAAAGTATTATGTTTTTTATTATTCAATAGAACATGCACCTTACAAAACGTACTTGATTTTGCAACATAACATTTTATATAGTATAACTGAAGTAAAAATAAGTGTTTGCTTTTTTTCTCATAAATTATAATAAATAAATTTTCTTCAGTTTTTTCTTTTATTTATAAGAGATTATTTTTAATCTTCATTTTTGGAAGGATTCTTTTCAAAATTAATATCGAGGAAAAATTTTGAATATAGAATTTTCGTTTCAATGCATTCTTCCGAGATGGATATGTTTTCAATAAACGTTACATCTGTTTCTCCAGACAGACTTAAGCTACCTAAAAAGGATTTTTTTTTTCAAATATTTTTCGGAACAAAAAAGATAGATTTATCTCTAGTTTATATGGTTACCAGAAAGGTAAAGTAGCATTAGATATCGATATTTATAGGAATTCGTTATTAGTTTTTTCATTTGACTGACAATTTAAATATCACTAAATTAGAAATAAAATTGTTCCACATACACTAATTTGATGAGAAATAACAGGAAGTATGCATAAGAAATTGTAAGAAAACTATAAAACAAAGTTTTATGTGTTACAAAAAAGCGGAAAAAAAAATTTAAACTCTAAATATTTTCTGTTTTGTTGTAGTTCACTTGTAAAATGAAAATAACAACAACAACAACAAACAGTTGAAATATATGAATAAAGTTATAAAAGAATTAAATTTAAATTTATACATCGCAAAATTTTAATAATATATTTTTAAATAAAATGAAACATTCTTAACTTTAGAAAGAAGTTTACATTTGAGAGATAAAATGTATCATAGGTAAAACAAGAGAAAATTGATCATGCATATGTATATTGTAATGATTTCACACAGCTCTTGGATAAACTATTTATTTCTCAGTATGAAAATCATCAAAAAAATAAATAAATAAATAAATAAATAAATAAAATTAGTTTATTCTCTCACAATTTAATAGCAAAAGGGTCCGTAATGATTCCGAGTCTCTTTCACATAAAATAAGGGCGTAACTTCACCCGCTAGAGAAAAGTCCTATTCAAATCGTGAGTAAAAAGGGTTCACTCTCGTTAATTCCACACCGAGTCTGAGTGAGTTCGCTGGCTCCAAATTCGCCGTGCTCTTTCGCACTCTCTACCGTTCCCTGATCTTCCAAGTTAGGAGACCGCCGTACTTCGCGGGCTCGTTATCGCTTTTTTTCTATCACTCAAGGGACGTCCAAACGGCTCCCTTCAAAATCCAGTCTCTAGTCCGGACTCTCTCGCCCTCCTTATATCCTCTCTATCTCTCCTAATAATCCTTCTGTCATCTCTTGTTCTTTTCCCGCCCTCGGTCTCGGCTCCCTTGATCTCTTACCCTTCTGCCGCGCCAGTCGGTTTCGTCTCTTGATCTCTCGCCCAAGGGGCGCCGATGGCTGGGTGTACCTGGTAAGTTTTCAGACGCGCTGTCGTCACAGAATCGAGGGAAAATGAAAACACAATGTTAAGGCGTCTCTTTTTGACAGCCCGATCAGCCTGGGAAAAAGGTTCCGAAACTTTGACCACCCAGTTACGAAATTATTTCCCAGCAATTAGGGAAATGTTTGGAATTTTTGCAACGTCTGTCGGCCGGCAAGGGATCTGTTAGCAAATAGGGGGAAGAGATTGGCTTTGTCACAATATATATGGCAGTGTTTCATAATTCGCTTTATATTATAAAATTTAAAATAAAATTGGAAGATCTTACACCTCTAAAATTAATCTCAAAATTAGATTCCCTACCTCTTTTTTTATAGAAACGTTTTAAAATTAAGAAAAACGTTGTAAGTGCTAATAAAGCCAAGCTTATATATATAGTTCTATGAATGCAGTTGTACCAAAGGAGAGATAAATTTCGAAACTAAATCTACCAATATGACTCAGTATATTATGAAAGAAAAATATATCCTAAGATGTAAAATTAAAGTTGAGTGAAATGCATTATCAAAAGTTATCATGATTTAAACAAATAGACAAAAATTGGAAGCAATGTATTCTCATAAGTAAAAAATAACTTTAAGTTAAATTTAAAGTAAGAAATATGAACCTATAGTTAGGATTTTACAGTTATGGGAAAAAGTTTACAAAAGGAAGAATAAAAACACTATTAACGTATTAAAAATATTTCCTACTTGCGTATTGTAGCGTCGACCGATTTCGTAAAATCAAAAGATGTCACCAAATGTAGCCAGTAGCGGAAACCATTCCTCTATGCACGTTCGTACACAGTAATAAAAAATACTCTTCATATGGGTCATAGAATAAAAGTTTAAAAATCCAACTTAAAGACAAAAGATTACTTTGTACTTTTGAATAGTACTTTCTGCAACCTTTTTGAGAAGATATTTTTGTTTCGTCAGATCATACTGTGGAAACTTAACCAGGAGACTCCTTTAATTTAAGTTTTTGATTCCATTTAAAGGACTCCATATAAAAATACATTTTCGATTAGAATTTCGCAAACTTCTTTCTAATTAAATCACATAATGAGCTATTGCAATGTGCTTTTTGAAATAGAAACTAACAATAAACGCAACACATAGGAAAAATACTTCAATTTCTCAAAACTTCCTCAGCGTAGTGTACGAAGAAATTTGTGTTGCAATTGGATTTGCCAAACAATTCATAATAAAAAATTAATTTTAAATAAAAAATAAAATTTTGTGGATTTTTTAATGATAAATATTTGTTAATAGATACTAATAGCAGCTGGCTGGGTGACGTAGTTGGTCTGCCGCTGGCTTTGTAAGCCCAAGTTTGCGAGTTCGACCCCGGTTCAAATTGGTGGATTTTTAGCGTCTATGCGTGTGTATATTATGCATGCGGCATGTAAAAGCTATCTTGAGCCCCTGTTTGGCCTGGGTGCTCTTGGCGAAACTAAATTCCTGACACGGTCTTACACCGTTAGAGCTCAGGTGCCTCCCTCTGGGGAGGACATTGGGTGTCAAAATTGCTTGTGGTGATTGGTATAGCACCTATATGGTGCTGCACTTAACAGAAATACCAGCTCTTGGGGAATGTACTAGGTCTGCAATAGTAAAATACCAATCCGCAGCTCTAAAAGAAATAAAAAAGACACTAACAGGAAGAACTTGTACTCTTTTCAATAAAATGCGAATTTATTAGATTACGTGTGAGACAATGTTAAGGCGTAAGATATATAGAAAAAGCAATTAATCTTAAAATAGTTTCTCTAAAAAAAGAAAAAAAGTTCTAATTTTTCGAAAGAAGGAAGGAAAAATGGGAATGAAAGAAGCAAAATAATTATTTCTCTCTCTAAATCTTGTTAACGGTATCGAGTATTCACACAAACACAAAGGCTTTCTTTCATATTATCTTTTTAATATATGAGGGTAGTATAATGATACCACTATACAGTGGTATGCACTTGGAAGAAATGTTGAAAATTAATTTAATTCAGTCCTTTATGAGGATAATTAAATACCAGCTTATAATCCTCTTTCAAGACTAATTACCAGTTAAAATATGGAACAGTGAGGTGAGAAAAAAGCTTGCTAATCATTATACCTAGAAGCACGGATAAAACCCTGATTTATTAAGATAAATGTTTTAAAAAAATTTTCTTTCTCAATTTTGTAAAAAGAGTCTCGGAATGCAGGGTTCTATTCTCGTTGATAGAAGGGAAATCATAGAAAACTAAAATGTGCAGGAAGGTGCAATTAAAAGGATACAAGGAGGAGGAGGAGGTACACTTTATGCTACTTGATGCGAGTTTAATAAACTATAGATGCTCTTTAAAATAATTAGAAATATGCAAATTATTTTTTTTTTTGTTAAATTTTTTAATGTAGAAATTTTCCTCCAGAAGGAAGTACTTCTTTGTTTCGCTTTATTTATTTCTTTTAATTCTCCTTGATACAAATTTTTTAATAAATTGATAAGTTATGCTGATTCTATAGCTTAGAGATTAATTCGAATTTATATCGATTAGAGTACATATAAGGAATACTGAAGCAGACCTTGTAGTTTTGAATTATACGTAAGTGTTAAGAGTGAAATAGTACTTAATCTTCTAATTTCCATACTGCGACTGTTAGGAAACCCCCTTACACTGTTTACTTGAAAATTAAAGATAAACACTCACTATGAATAGAAAAAATACAAAGGGATTATAAACTCTTTTCCGATTTATGATATTCCTACAGAAAACATTATCAAGGGAACGGAATAAAATTTGGAATGCAGGTATTATAAAGTACAGGTTGAACAATGATGTGATAAATAGAAGTTCAGTGACAATATTTATGGTTACAATGAGAAAGTTTCGAAAGTATTCAATGGAAATACCTACTTTTTGTCATTGAAACTTGATACTCATAGTAAAAAATGTAAAATGATGTTAGAACGATATTCCTTGCATGAAAATGGCAGCGCGAGTCAATGATAAAAAGTGGAAGAAACACACACAATCATGGTGTTTATCAGAACCCGTATTGTTTGTTTTTTTTCATTTTCTGTTCAACACAGTCTAATCCTTATATTTTTTCTGAGCCTAGATTAAATTACAAGGTCCATCTCCAATAGCCTTAGCTTTGCTTCAAGCGGAGACGCGTTAATAAACAAACAATAAACCTAATTTTAGCCCCCGGAATCTCTCGAAAACAGCAGAAGGTACGAACGTATATAGACATTTATACCAGAAACACATTTTATACCAGAAAAAATGAATCAACTCGGTTAAAAATGGTAAGTATGATAAGAAATGCTGCTCTCTAAAGGATAGTAAAGCCAGAATATCATATTAATTTTTCATTTCCTTTATATCTGAAAAAATATTCCAAATCCGGGTCCTATTCTTTAACATTAACCGAATTAATGTTTTTCGTTGAGTAGCGTGATTACTAAAGTATAATAAAGTTATAATGTTTGGGCCTTTCTATTTGGTTTAACTAATTTATTTTGCTTTTTCGTAGTTTTTTTAATGCTTTTGAAAAATGTTGATATTTGGATCTAAACTTGCTTTTTTGTTACACAATTAAGGGAGCTCACCCATGTGATGGGTTTAAAAAAATTTTTTTTTTATAAACTGTTTTTTTAACATGTCTAGAATATGGTGGTAAAGTGATTTTTTTTTAAATTCGAAGTCGTTATAAAGAAGCAGGTGTTAGAAGAGTAGCTGTTCGGAGTGCTAAGTTAAGATTTTCATTGGTTTAGTAGGACTTGAAACTTTAAATGTGTTTTTCTCAAAACTGTGTTTTTCAAACTTTTCTCTATCATTTCTCAAGAACGATTTGACCGAATGACTTCAAATTTATATACTCAGCACAAATATACGCGCACCAAATGAATTACGATCCTTCCAAAATTCAAAATATTTCTATTTTTTATAACAAAAACATAACAAAAAAACCCATGAAATTCGAAACTTTTTCTTCGAAGGTCTACCAAAAATCAAATTTTTATATTTTAAACTGAGTATAGTGCATTAGAAGCATTTAAGTGAGCATCCATGTTTTCGAGGCGGGTGTGTTCAGAGACATATAACTCACGTTCTGTTGGATATTTTAGGCTAAAAATTTGTATACATACTTTTAAGATACACATAAATATATGATAAAAACGCAAAGTTCTATCATTTTACTGGTCATCAAAAAATTTCCTAAAAATGCTTCTAAAACAGCCTGTCACATGGGTGAACCCCCTTAAATGAAATATATATTCTTTATTCAAAAATGGACACTTTAATTTCTTTGTGTGTAATAGATCTAACTATAATAGGTGGTTTTTAAGCTAAAAATTTTTCCTCTTCTCTTGGAATGCCTGGAAAAAAGAAGCTCAGCCTTAAGAGGTTTTCGATTTATTACAGAACCTTCCATTTGAAAGCAGTGGTACACTAACAGTTGATTCTTCAGATGAAGAAGTCTCAGAAAATAATCTGCTGGAAATTTCGTCAGATTCTGAAAAAGATGATCAAGAGACTGAACAAGACCCAAGGTGCAGTAGTTCATGTTAAAAAAATACAGTATTTTCTACCCCAGGATGCAATGCTCAAAAACACATTCAATCGAAACCTTACTGAAAATGCGCAATGTGTAATGTATTTCTGTGTATTAATGGAAGGAAAACTGTAATATCATCAAATTAAGAATATGTGTAAAACATGTTTTATGTGTGAAAAGAAATAGGTAAATTTTAAAAACGTTATTAATTTTCAAAAAAGATTTTTTTTTGTGTTGTAAAACATTAGTGTTCTCTCTGGTTATTTAGCGTTTTAAGATTTTAAACAGCGTTAAGGTATCCGACTACGTTTGGAACGGTGATTTTAAAAAGACACATAAATGGATAATTTTCATGATATTTAGTGTCACTTAGATTAGAATACATGTATAAAATTGTTTTAAGGACATTATCACACACACAAAAAAATTATTTAAATACACTTTTTCGGCAAAAAAATAACTTAGAATAACCTTTTTTCAAAATGCTTCTATTATAATAATATTTTGCCTGTATATAGTTGAGACCTCTGTACAGAGGCTCAACTGTGATTGTTGAAAAATTCACATTATTTTTCAGAGTTACAACCATTTGAAAAAATTATCGGCGTTTTTTTCTTAAAATGTCTCCCCTCTGTTGTGTGTGTCGTAAAACATGGATAAACCCACTTCTAAGTTATATATTTCTAAAATTCTAGTTAAGTCTCTGTACAGAGGTCTGAGCTATATACAGGCAAAATATTATTAAAATATTATTATAATAGAAGCATTTTTCACAAAAGGAGAATGTTTTGAAAATGGGTCATTCTTTGTTCATTTTTTGTCAAAATATTGTACTTAAATAATTTTTTATTGTAATACTATTCTTAAAACAATTTTTTATATATTTTCTAATCTAAGTGACACTAAATATCATAAATATTATCCATTTATACGCTTTTGCAAAATCAAGGTTCCGAATGTAGTCGAATACCTTAAAGGTGTGAAACAGTCTTTTTGTATTATGAGAATACAGTATTTTTAGCCTTCCGTGTACTGATGGTACTTTTAAGTACCAATTTATTGAATTATTTCTAACAGATTAAATTTTCCAAAGCTAAGAGAATTTTTTTTATGTTTATCTCTTAATTTTCAATGTAGTGACTGAAAAAAAATATTGTACGAAAAAAATTGCAGTAAATCACACTGCAATAGATAAAGGATTAACAATCGCTTAGAATTTTTTATAATTATTCAAATCTTTTAAAAATGCTTGAATAATTACAGAGATTTAAAAAATTAGATACATTAAATACAAAAATATCAATGGAAATTTTCTAATATCGGAAAAACAACAACAACAACAAAAAAGAATTGTTAATTTCGTAGGATTTCTCGAGCTATATTTTATTTTTTAAACTATTTAAATTGTTGAATAGTAAAGTAAGGCAGCAATAGTTTTTAAAAAAACTATTTTACCATCTCAGTTTATAACGTTATGACTAAAATATTTTAATATTAAAGTTTCATACTCAAGATTGTCTAACGTTTTATTTGAATTGATTAAAGTGGCGCATGACCTTTCTTCCAGTTTCATATCGGATATTATATTGAAGTTTCAGAAAAAAAAATATCGATCTAACAACAACAAAAATATGTCTCTCTCCGATGTTCTCTCTCGGCGTACTGGAAGACATTCTTTATTTACTGAGGGGAGCTCAGGTGGAAAATGACAAACATCTCCAAAAAACTTTCTTCTTCGTTCTTTTTCCACTTTATTTATTTTCTGTTTATTCTTTCTTGTTTGGGAGAGTTTGATTGATTTTAACGTTTCCCCTAGCGACCCCATTCGAAATTGCTCTCGCAAAAATTCTTTGGAGCAGTTTTTAATATTCGGTCCCCTCGGATGCCAGTGACTAAATATACTTTAAAAGTAGAGTTGCGGTTCCAATGTTGTTGTTGTTCTACTGCCGAAAAAAGTAGTCATATGTATCTGAGTTCTCTTTTTTTATGGAGATTTTTGTATTTTATTTTTCAAAGTAGAAGTTTAGCAATAAGAGCTTCCAGAATTTTTAATAAAAAGGATTTACCTAAATATATTCCTTAAAATCTTTGAAACGATATTTCACTTCTATCGGATAGTGTTATTCTCATGACAAGATAGTAATATTAATCGAAAGAAGAACTTTTGTTCTTTAAATTTTTTTGTACAACCAATTTGAGATTGAAATACAAGATATTTATATAAATATATATTGTTACGAAGATGGAAATAGCTACATGGTTAGATTGAACTAAAAAGTGGATTTATTTGAACAGGGGTGGCCAACCTGCAGCAGGCGTGCTGCAGTGTGTCACCGCTGAGTTGTAACAGTTGCACGCGAAGACTATTGAAAAGCTAAATAATTTGAGATAGTAAATACCAATTTTTTTTATAGTTTTATTGAATTCGGTTTGAATTCAATATTTTCAAAATTTATTTTCCTTCCTTCCTTAAATCCTTCAAAATTTATTTTAAATACATTTAATTGAATTATAAAAGAAAATTCTAATGCAGAATGTACTCCTTCATTATTGTGTGGACTGGAATTCCGAACGAAGCACGCTCATGATACTTTGGAATTTGAGGAAGCGTGTTTTAAAATTTACGGAAGAATACACTATCGTTGGTATGTTTTTCGGAGCACATAGTCTTGTCGGACTCTATCTTCTGTCCTGGAATAAAGATGACTGTAACGAATTTTACCATTGCCCATTTTAAGTAGATAAGAGAATTTAAAATTACATAATAAAATAAATTTAAATGCTCTTAATAAATACAGAAAAATTGAACAAAAAAGCCATTTTAAAAGCTCAAAAATGAACATTAAAATGTCAGAAAGTGGGTGGAGTTAATCTGAACAATCCGGAAGCAGCAAGGAACCGAAGATCAGAAAGCGCGGAAAAATTATCATAAAACCGGAGTTCAGATCAGAGAAGTGAAAGGGAGCGTTCCCATTGGCCGAGACAAAAGTTCAGCTAATTAGGTACAAGTAGTTTTGCGAAAGTGGGGAGCCAATCAGAGTGATTCTGCGATTCAACCAGGTTGGATCGCAGGGAAGAATACAATGAACTGTCCAGTGAGTGTTCGATACTCAAGAATGATTGGCTGTGGATTTAGTTTTTCTTACTATGGGGCATTTAAATAATTTAAACTTAAGATTATAAGGAAAGATTGTACTTCTCGTACCCTAATTGATCACGTATCGTATTTTTTTTGTCTCGATTTGGGAGAAAAAAGATGAACACATTTCACATCTACCAAAGTTAATAATGCTTCGAGCTAAGACAGATTTAAAAATTTAATATCCCTTTTGAAGGATTCATTCAGTATTAGATTGTATGATTTTCAAGATAATAAGAAATGCTCTCTGATATCTTTATAAATCCTATTTCATAATTTCTCGTAATGTTAATTGTTAAGAATTTGAAATCCAAATCGGAATTATTGACCTACAGCAAAGTAAATATAAAGTACTTATTTCAACTGGTAGGGATCCGAATTATAGTCAATTTTAAAAGTTGTACCAACAAGACATTTTCTAAATTTACACGATCGAGCTGTCAGATAATGCTGCAGGTTTGGATCAATATGTTTGTGAATAAATGTTGACTATCATGAACATAATAAAATCAAAATATCGCTCAAAATTAATTGATGCACACCAAAAAAAAAAAAGGTTAATTTTATTAGCATCTTCCAGAACTAATCCTAATACAGAAGACTTTTTAAAAAACTACAAATTCCAAAAACACACTAAGAAAGGATTGGTTGCTTAATAATTATTTAGAATTAAATGTTTCAAGTCACTCATTTTATTTTGTATCCAATCCTGATAATACCTGATTGAACCTGTAAAAAGTATATTAACAAAAAGGCATAAGTTTGTACTTTTGTCTTATTTATTACATTATTTTTAAATTTCCACTATTTAGACTTCCATAAAAAAGTGCTATTTGCGTAAAAGTCCCATAATGAGCCAACAAGTAGCATACTTTCCCCGTTCCATATTCTTCTGTTTGTTAGAAATGTTGGAAGTGACAAACATAATTTTTTTTTCAAATATTTCCCCCCAAAATGGGCCACTCCTGTATCAGAACAAATCAACTCGCTAGAGAACAGGACAGAGAACTGATCCTGTGGTCCTGGAGGGGGACTGAGCTTTTATATACAAGTAGAATATTCAAGAAACATCTACCTTGAACAGCAAACACAATTCTTGAATCATCCAGATTTTATGAAACATGAAACATTCTGTTGTGTTGAAGGATAACAGAGAAAAATTAAAGTTCTTTTAATGAAAAATAATAATGTTTCAGTGATAATACGAAAAATATATCTAGTTTATTTCTAAATTGCAAAGAGAATGTTAAGGTACCCAAACTATCCTGAAATTCTGAATTTTGCCAAGTTTTTTTAATGATTTTATTTTTATAAACCATCTTATTAAATTTATAAAAATACCAAGTCCTTTATTTTTCATTCACTAGAACAAAAACTGCAAGTGTCTTAGTAAAAGCAGATGCCATTATATTTTACATAAGATATCAAACCTTAAAATGCGTTTTACTCAAATTGTGTTTTTGTAGAAAAGCTCAAACGGGGACAGCAATTGCTCAAAAACTTTTTTAAATAATTTGTTGAAATTTTTTGCATACGTTCTGTATAACAGTAGAAGTGTTTTAACCTTCAGATTTATCCATCACTGCCTTATTACAAAATTTACAATTCTTTATGTGAATATAATCACTGTTTTTTTAAGCAATTTCATATAACTAAGATAAAGTGCTCTAGTTTTTCTAAAAATTACAATATCTCTAATGCTGAAGGTCATTTCAAAAAGGAATACCAGAGTAATACATCAAAATTGAAAAATTGAGAGATTTCTTTTCGTTTACTATTTGTACAAAGCGGGCCCCGTTTATGTAATTTTTTGTCAATTTTTACTCATTTTTTCCCATTTAATAGTAATAATTTATTTTCCTCATCTTAATTTTAGCCTTTTTTTTTTAAAAAAAAATGTACTAAATAAATCTAAAATCTACAAAAATATCCCCATATCTCCAATTTTTCAGAAAAAAAAAATAGTCGCAATTAGTCGGATACCTTAATGGTGGTTTTCAATGGTTTTTGAATGGACTGGCATCTTATTGTAGTCTATGAAAATCTGTAGACCAGTACAACCTCAGAAAATATGAACCTCATCTCTGTGTTCTGTTACATTAAATGAACCTCTTCTGAAAGCTTGGTCTATGAGTTCGGCAAACACTTAAACTCCATCACCTCGATTCTGATCTCATTCCCTGATGTTATGAAGGTGGTAACCGCTTCACATTCTATCCAAATCACATTGCAACGAGAATCGCTCTATAAACTGATTGCAATTCATCGGAGATCATCGCATCGTTTCATTGATTGTCTTTCCAATGCTGATGTTCCAAATTCTATCGTAAACGAGCTCGCTTTGTACATAGATCAATGAAACCCAAGTTGCTGGATTTCTAACATACAAGTTATAAGTATTTTGTAAGTTATTTGTCTAGAAATAACAGTTTCGAAGTTTAGAAATTCCTGGCATTTATTACATTTATTTCTCCCTTCTGTTAAGATGATTTTATTTTTATTATCTCGAGTCTTACTTTGTAATACTTTTCAAATTAAGAGCTCGTAAACTAATTACATTCGAAGCCCAATTTAATGAATTCATTGGGATTAAATATTTTATTCGTTAGTTCGGGGTTGTTCATAACAACGGAGTTAAAAAAATACAAATTATTTGCACTTATCTTCTGGAAATTCTATAATAAGCAATTTTACAAAAAAATATCAATAGTTAGAAATTGCACACTTTTTATTCAAAAGCCAAAAATACTATTAGCGAATAATTACACACCAATTAACTGAAAATTTTTAAGTACTGATTAACAGATGTTTGACAATCTTTTTGATTCCTGACTCGAAAGAGTTCTTTTTCGACTTGTATCCGATTTCGTTCGGAACTGTGATTTTGCAAAAGCGTACAAACTAATATTTTTTTTAGTATTTAGTATCATTTAGATTAGAATACATTCATAAAATTGTTTTAAAAATATTGTTACAATAAAAAATTATTTAAATACAATACTTTGGCAAAAAATAAACTTAGAATTACCGTTTCTCAAAATATTCTCCTTTCATAAGAAATGCTTCTGTAATAATAATATTTTGCTTATATATAGCTAAGACTTCTTCAGAGAGCCTGAACTAGGATATTTGAAAAAATTCACATTATTTTCAGAGTTACTACCAACTGAAATAATTATCAGTGTTTTTTTTTTTTTTTTTTTTGTTAAAAACTTTCCACTCCGATGCATTAAAATACGGATAAATCTACTTCTAAGTTATATGTGTCAAAAATCCTAATTCAGGCTCTGTACGGAGGTCTGAGCTATAAATAGGCAAAATATTATTATTTTAGAAGTATTTTTCATAAAAGCAGAATGTTTTGAAAATAGATAATGCTATGTTCATTTTTTGCCGAAATAATACAGTTAAATATGTTTTTATTGTAATAATGCTCTTAAATCAATTTTATACGTGTATTCTAAGCTAAATGACTAAATATGAAAAAAGTATTCGTTTGTAAACTTTTGCAAAATCACGATTCCGAACGTAGTCGGATACCTTAATATAGTGATCCATAACCCCCGGTCCGGGGACTGGTACCGGTCCGTGGATCAAATGGTGCCGGGCCGCCTAAAGAACATTAAACTATTGCCATTTTATTTAAAGCGGTGCATTTCTCTTGGGTTTGCGTAACTTTCCACGTTAAATCACTTTTATTCATTTTTGGTGTTACTATATTTTATTCTGAAGGCATATTTAAATGTAATTAAATTAAAATTGTTAAATCAAAACAATCTAGAAAATAAACAATCAACGTGTCCCTCCCTCACCGGGTCGCGATAAAATTATCAAACGTTGACCGGTCCGCAGCGATAAAAAGGTTGCGGATAACTGCCTTAATACAGAGAAGAAAATACTGTACCATTTACATCTTGATGCATGAGGTATGTTTTCCACAGTTTCCAAACAATGTATAGCATTAGAAAACGTAATAGTTGTGATGAGAATTTGATCATCAATTTATGCATCAGAATCCCCATTCATTGGCTCTGATAAACCAATAATTTTCTCATCTTCAGTTGCAAAGAATTTTCTACAAAAGTGTACGCATAATAAACCTCATTTCACTGAATAAGAAGGGAATTTTCTGTCCTATTCAAAATTCACGCGATAGGTTATTCAAGTATCATCTGCCCTTGTGAAGTTTAATAATGGTCCGCACTTATTATCGACGAAATTTGCAACTAAAAAATTTTTTTTTTCTGTTCTGAAAAAAAAAAGGGATATGTTATTTGAAAAAAAATCCAATTTCCTCTAATTTTTTCCCTGATAAAAATTACTTTTTTTAGCTATTAAATTGATTCGTTATAATTTGGGGCTTATTATTCGGTAAATAAAAATTTTATGTTTCCATTTTAATCGTGGTCAATGAAAAATTCATTGAATAGGGGTTCGACTGCATTTGAAAAAACAATATATATTTCTTGTTTTGAGTTATGTAAATATTTGAATTTTTAAAATTAATTAAGGATTTTTTGGATTAATTTAAGCTTATATTATAATAATATGGTAAGTTTTTTTTTTAAAAAAAAGACATGTTAAAAAAATTTACCATAAATCCGGCGTATAGCGCGCACCCGTACATTCCAGCCGCAATTTTTAGTTTTTAGGTATTTTCGCCGTATAACGCGCACCCCCTTTTTTACATAGGAACCAGAAGGGGGGGGGGGCGCACAATGCTCGTATTTATTCGAGTTATTATCCCAGGATTTAAAAAAAGTGGTACGTTATTAGAATCAGAACCCTTTAAACTTTATTTTAGGTATGTCATTTCTTTCAAATACATAGCATTTCAATCTATATGTAGAAGTTTAATTTTTCATATGCTCATCTCCTTTTTTTTTACTTTTGAAGCTATCATTTTATACCTGCCGTATAACGCGTACCCCAAAATTTCGATCTAATTTTTTGTGTTAAAAGTGCGCGTTATACACCGGATTTTACTGTAATTACAATTTGTTTTGACATAAGCTTGAAGATATTAAAGAAAGACAAAACAAATAAAAAAAAAAATACAAAAAATCATTAAATGACAATGTAACAGAATTTATGGACAACAAATAGAATAAAGCTGCACATTATCATAAAAATAATGAATAGATCAATTTTAGATTTCAATAGTGTATAAAATCCTCACATTGTGGAAGTTGGCTGACTGTAAATCTAGCTTACGTATTTCCTTTTCTCGACTGTGCTTCAGAAACATAAGATGCGTCGTTAATAGCCATAATGTGTCAAAAAGAGGTTTCAATAATAATTCAACAAGCTGTATAAAACAAATGTTTCAGCTTATGAAAACGATTGAAATAGAAAAAATAAAGCCGTAGAGTTTATATTACATTGTAAGATTAGCTTTGGCTTACAATTAAAAAATAGAAAGTATATAGCAGGGGTGGCCAACCTTTAAGGATCAACGTGCCATTTTTTCTAAAGAAATGTTTAATGAGGTACACACGTGCCGTCAAATATTTTTGAGTTGTGATTATTTGGAAAATAATAAAACTAAATAATGACAACTCAAAACTCTTTATTTATTACGAAAGCATACATTTTGCACTGTATAATAATAAATGTTTTAGCTATACATATAATTCAAATTAAAGTATCCGACTACGTTCAGAACCGTGATTTTGCAAAAGCGTGTAAATGGATAATATTTATGATATTTAGTGTCACTTAAATTAGAATACATATATAAAATTGTTTTAAGGACATTATGACAAAAAGAATTATTTAAATACAATATTTTGGCAAAAAATTAACTTAGAATAACCTTTTTTCCAAATGTTCTCCTTTTGTAAAAAATGCTTCTATTGTATTAATATTTTGCCTGTATTCAGCTCAGACCTCTGTACAGAGGCTCAACTAGAATTTTTGAAGTGCATAACTCGGAAGTCGATTTATCCATGTTTTACGAAAACAGAAGGGAGAAATTTTAAGAAAATACTCCGATAATTATTTCAAATGGTTGTAACTCTGAAAATAATTTGAATTTTTCAAATTTCATATTTGAGCCTCTGTACAGAGGTCTGATCTATGTACAGGCAAAATATTAATACAATCGAAGCATGTTTTACAAAAGGAGAACATTTGGAAAAAAAGGTTATTCTAAGTTAATTTTTTGCCAAAATATTGTATTTAGATAATTTTTTTTGTCATAATGTCCTTAAAACAATTTATACATGCATTCTAATCTAAGTGAAACTAAATATCATGAAAATTATACATTTATGCATTTTTTTTTAAATCATGGCTCCGAACGTAGTCGGATACCTTAAAGTAACATTAGTGTCACTGCTGTTGTTGCAGATTAGATGACAAATAACTTATATTGGGATTGTAAGATGTTACTTTTTGCAGAATGCATGCTGATTTGGAGTCATTTGCTAAACGGTTTCTACGCTAGTCTTTAATGTTATTCATCTCTGAAAACAGTAACTCGTAGGCATAGGTTAAAATAGCACGAGCCAGATTCTTCAAACAATTAAATGTGTCTGGAATCGAATTCAAATCCATTCTTTCAAAATTTCGTTGTTGGCACTTTTACTTATATAACTTGTTAATCTTTCTGTTTCAATCAATTCCAATTTTTTCTTGTTTAAATAAATTTTTGAATCCATATCGAATAAGACAACAAGATTGGAAATCAATCAGTTTCATTTAAAAAATTCTACAATTTCCAACCAATCGAATTGAGACAAGTTAAGTTTATCAAATGAAGTCACATCAGGACACAAAATAAACTTGTGAGTTTCGTATAATTCTTTGAACGGAGAAAATCTCGCTTAAAATCCTTGATTGAAGAATCAATTATGGAAATAAATTCTTCAACAACTTTTTATTTGTCTGGTTTCTCATGTACATCTAATACTTCGTGGTGAAATTTGGAATTTTGAACTAAAATGCAAACCTCTTTGATTGGTGACGTGCCATTGGTTCGAAATCCCTGGTATATAGCTTCATAATTATAAACAATTCTTTTAATACAATCTTCTTTTATACTATCTAGATATTAAAAGTAACATTTTCTTTATTTTTCAATAGATGATTGTAAAGAATATATATTGGATAACTTGCAAAGAATTTCAAAGTTCTTAAGCAATATGGCTCACTAAATCTTCAGAATTCTTTTCTTCGAAAAAATTTTAATTTTGGATGGCATAAGAATGCTCGAGAAGACAGAAAAATACTTATACAAAATGTTTACTATAGTTTTAATAGAATATGCATAAATGTCTTCTTAATGTAATGAAGTACGCTAGCGGTGTCATTATTCGAAGGAATGTAGTAGAAAGAAATTTGAAGTATTAATTAGAATTTAGTCCTTTATCATGTTAATTAAATTCCAGTGTATAAGAGCCCTTTTTATTGTAAATTGTCAATTATACTGTGACGCTGTAAAGCGGAAAAATTTACTAAGCTATACTTCAAAGCATTATATATAAAAAAACTTGATTGGTTAAGATGAGTGTTCTTTTAAAATCTCCACCAGTCCTTAAAAAGAAAGTATAAGTACAGGAACTTAAATTTTCTTCGCGAAGATTAATTTTAGGAAACAAGAAGGTGTAGCATGGCAATATAACAATTATTCTTCTAATTTAAAAATATACAAAGCTCACTCAAGGGTTTAACAAAACATAACTGTTTTTCTTATTAAGCACAATTCAATAAATTATCTTTTTAATGTTCATTCTTGTGGTGATTATGCTTTTTAGAGATAATACACACGTTTTGGTTTAATTTTTACTAATATGATCGTAAGTTATGCAAATTTGAATTTATAAGTCTTAAAGATCGTCTTTGGATAATCGTGAAGTAGAATTCAAGCTTTCATAAAGATAATTACAATAAGACATTTATCATATGTCTGCCTGGGTAGGATTATAATTTTGATTCAAATTCCTTGGCAGAATATTTTAAACTGATATTGTCTCTCACTTGTCCCTTAGCACATTTCATATTTATGTTTTGAAATTGTGTATTGAAATTTGATTTCACAGAGGAAAAGTTATACTAATGTTTAGAAATAACATTTCTTTAATTTTGTATTTATTAAAAGTATTTGAATCTTTGTAAAACGAATCAATAACTAGTAAAGGATGGAGTACTAAAACTATCTCATAGTTATATGAGATGAACCTAAAATGTGTTCTAAAAAATGCATATTTCGGATAAATGAAACAGATTTATTTTCTACAAATATTTTCAGTAACTAGTCTAGAGTGAAAGTTCAAGATAAAGTAATGCCAACGAAAACCTTATTTTTCTTAGTAAAATATTCTTCTAAGCGGGTATTTATGCTCTCTTTTACCCCTCTCTCAAAAGCCTAGAAAACTCAAATTCAAAAAGGTTCAAATATGTTTCAAAGATTATATACTTTCATTGTGTGATTACATACTTCCTCCTACCCTAAGCTATCTTGTACATTTACACTGGTTTTTAAATATGTTTCAAAATGAATTTTAAAATTTTTAAATGAACAATAGTGGAAATAAAAAAAAAAGATACTTAATATTATGTAGCTTTAATCATTTGCTTGTAAATAAGTACGTTTACCTCTATATATGATAATTAATTTCAATAATTAAAAGGAAATGCTTTATAATCGAATTTGCTGTAAAGGCCATTTAGAATTTTTATATCTATAAAAATTGGGCTAGTTAATACAAAATCTGTTAATTTCTAAATAATCTGTTTCATTTATGTAGGATGTTTTAGTAGGGAATAGTATCTTCTAATAACAAATAATATTTTTTATTGATAAGATTAATTAAAAACCAAAAAATTTTATTTCATCACCAAAGTATTTAATTTTTTTTTGGTAATCTAAGTAGTGCTTTTTTAGAGTTTTCTTGTAGAAGAGGTTTTATATGGAATACTTTTTTTGCCGTTTATTCTTAAAATTGGTTAATTTAATTTCTTTATTAAAATTTCCTATCCAAAAACTTTGAAATGTTATTCTTAGAAGTATTTCTGCTTTGAGGTTATATACAAGGTCTATTCAAAAAGTATCTTTTGAACAGAAAAATATCTTGGTTATTTTGTGAAATTGGGATCCAAATCAAATTCAATGTGGGCCCCTTGCAACTTTACACAATTTGTCCAGAACTCCTTTCACTGCCGAAAATACTTCTGGAAGGCTTCTTTTGGAATGGTGTTCAACTCCGCCGTCGCACTGTACTCTCAAAACGATCTTTTCAATGGAATTTTCATTTTCGGGGACAGCCAAAAGTCGCAGGAAGTCAGGTTCAGCGTTGATAGGTCCAGTTCTATCTGTGAAACTGTAAGACAGAGGATTTTTTGTTCCACCGACAGAAGCTTGCGAACAAATTTTGCAGCCTCTATGCGCATGATAGCACAAAATTGCAATTAGAGAACCTGTACTGATCTCAACTTGTTCAGCAGTTTCTCATACGGTTAAACGACTATCTTTCATTATCAGATTTTCCGCCTTTTCAACAACATTTGCATTTCGAGTGGTTTGTGGACTCTCAGAGCGTTGGTCACTCTCTACTGAATTGCGGCCACTTTTGTGAATCGGTTAAACCTCTCCTTAATTTGTGCGATCACCGTAGTACAGTGCTTCTTAAAGTTTCAATGCTTGTGGCCCAATATGCAATCATAATTTTCATCGCGCCCCTCCTTATACAATACAATTGCATTTAATCCAATAATACTATACTTTGACGCTAAAGCTACAATACGACTTTAACCTCTTAAGGGTCACTGGTGTATAAAAATGTCTCGCTAAGCCAAAGCATTAATTATCCGGACGTATATATACGTCTTTCCAAAGTACGATCTTTTCTGAGCACTGCTATCCAGAAAGTTATTACGAAGGCTTTTCAATGCAAAAAAGGACATTGACAATGCTTGCGAAGGATTTACTTATTTCAGAGGGTTTGCTTATTTATTCCTTTCTGGGTGGCATTGGGGAGCGAATCGTGTACATTTAATCGGCCGTTAAGGGATTAATTATCAAGATAAGCCAGAGTTACAAATTATCGATTTAAGGGTTAATTTTTGTATATAATTTTATATGTGACAAACCCATGGGGTGATCGGTAATTATTACTGTTGTTCTTAACCTAGTATTGTTCAATGAATCATAAAATACATTATCCAGTACTGATGCATTTATAAGTGTATTACGTCAGTGTAAATGCGTGTTTTATTTTTTATTGTGACGGAATATATTTTTTTTGTTTACTTTGAGAAAATTAATAATCTTTTAAAATAATCTTCTGTTTTCGACTTTCCAATATGCTCGCGCCACGCCTCCCTAGGGTGGCTCGCCCCACACTTTGAGAAACGCTGCCGTAGCATCGTTTCTAAACACTTGCTGAATCGCACGAATTGTTTCACTTGAAAAAGCGCCAAGCTTTTGACAAAAAATTTGGTGCAGTACCTCTGTTCAAGTCGTTCAATCATCTTTAGAGAAATAAAAACCGACGAAGACGTATAGCATCACCTCACTTGACTGCCTGCAGGAAATAACTGGTACACTGGAAGAAAGGGGAAAAATTCTAGCATGTGTATTAAACTGTCATCTCCCAATGAGTGCATAATCTGTGTTTTAGATCCTATAATATGTGGGGAAAGTTTAAGGGTGGATACATTTTGAACAGACCTTGTAGTTGGGATATTGTTGAAATTAATTTTCAATCCAAAATTCTTTTAAACGTCATTAAACAAATGATGCTGAGGATGATGTCGTGTTCATGACTAGACCCAATCAGACAGAACCATTGGCCTGGATGACTGTTCTGGAAATCTGTTCAACATTATTCTCACTGAGGTTTGTTGACGAAAACAGGGGAGCTATTTCTTGTAGAGCAGCAAGAACAGCTGGACGGTCAAAAATATGAGGAGGTGTTAGCCCTGTAACTGGACACACACAATTCCGGCAAGTTCTTTTTCTATACCTATCAATCTTTATTTCTCTGTAATGACTTTTTCTTAGAGTCTAGCAATAGTCTTTGTTACAAGTCATTAATTCAAATACTAATATCATAAGGGTTTATTGATTTTTTAAAGAATTATTTGCTTGAAAAAAACTTATTTCTGTGGATAAAGGGAAAAGGGTATTATAAGTAAAAGGGTTAAAAATAGAAATGAAATAATCGTTTTATCGATAATCTGAGGACTAATTGGTTGTTTATATTAACCAAAGTGAGAGATTCTGCAGATTATGTTCTAGCTAATGGTAGCAAACTTTTGATAGCATACTTAACAGAAACAAATTGTTTAAAATACGTCAACACGTAAAATGCTTCTCAGTATTCACATTTATAGTAACAACGAATAAGAACTTAGTTATTTTAAAAAAAATAATAAATGATCCCGATATGAAATAGTAGGATTCTTAAGAAGAAATATTATTTATTATCTAAAAGTGTTATTAAATTCACTTCCAAATGAAAAAGTTTAATTTTTTGTGTGTGAAATTTATAAAAACTGTGACGTCTCTCGCGTTCTTCTTATAACATAACTCCTACGTTCTTTGACGGCCACGATTAATGGCAAAACTTTTCCAACCCAATACCAAGAAGAGAAACAGGGCGAAAATGCAAATAAGATATACTTTAAAAGGATAGAGGGTTTAGTGAGATGGGACGGCAATCTTAGAGATAACTTAGTGCAGAACAGTTCGGAACAAGTGTTAGACGACCTACAACCAAGGAAGAAGGATACGCTCATCTTCATTAAAAATATTAATTATAAGAAAGATTAATAGGGCCTGAGTATTCTTATCTACAAGTAGCAGAATAGGAGAGTCTTCAACCAAGGTAGGAGGGTTACTCAAAAAAAGGTAATATTTTGTATAGGAAGTTTGATTAGGCAGATAATTAAATATAATTAAGATAAGTGATCTAGTTGTGCGATCTGACTTAAATATTCAGTTTAATTTGTGGCTTATTCTCACTTAAAGAAAGTTGTTATTTAGAATTAAGTAATTTAAGTTATTCTTAATAAAAGTTGTTTTAAGAATTACAAAATGTCTCATCTTTTAGATAATCCCACACCTCTAGCTTACGCGGATCCCCCAAGACATAGCTATCGCAGGATGGCTATGTCACAAAACTATTTAATTATAAAGTATTAATAAGCTATCTTTTGTGATATTTTTCTCAATGCTATTCGTGATATTTTAGTTCTGTAATATTTTTACTAATATTTCTAAGATTTTTGTGGTTATTAT
>BMAV01025031.1:9503-73209 GCA_019973955.1 Trichonephila inaurata madagascariensis | reverse complement strand
TCTTATAATAACAAAATAATAGAGACAGACACTATTTCATTTCGATACGAGTTGAACAGATATATTATATTAAAGAATGTTATAGGTATATTAAAGCAGACAAAGATATAACAGAGGTATATTAATGCATAACAAAAATTATTGAATTATCATATTTGCCTAATAATGTGAATTCTAGATCTATTCTAAAAATATGAACAGTGAACAGATGCACTAAATGAATAAATGATGATATTGACTCTTTGAAACTGATTTATTTAAAAACGAAGGCATTTGTATGAAAGTATAAGCTTTCAAAATTATCGCAAGAAAAATTCCATTTCTCATTCTCAAAGTGTGTTATACATTTATATTTCTTTTATACTACACCCTCTGGCCAATGAATTAAAAGTCTTTGAGATTTGTATTTGAATGTGTGCTAGGGATGAAAAATTCAAATTTATCTTTATGACATTGTTTACAAATGGTTAGAATGCTAGTATAAATAAGGCGTGTAAAAATGTTTTTTTCCGATGAATAAAGTAAAATGGAAAGAACGAGACAAATCTCTCACCATTAGGAAAAAAAGAGCATATTTTTGGCACCCGTTTAACAGGGGACTCGAATTCGAAGACAGCAATTCTCACTGGTTTCTCAAAAGCAGCCGTATCAAAGAATTCCAAAAGTTGGAATCGGAACCCACAGTTAACGTGCATGGCTCCCCTATACGAGGGATCATCATCGATACTAGGCTCGAGCTCATGATACGCTGGCCACGAGTCCATTACCTTGACCACTAGGCTACCGCGGCCACTTGCACTGATCGAAAACTTCGAATTGGCAAGTGACCTACAAAGTCGTAATATATTTTATTTCTTCTCTTAATATCTTCTCACATTCATCAATACATACATAAATACATCTTGATTAATACATTTCTTGATTAAATACTCATTCTTGATTAACATAAGTTCTATGGATTAAATACAATCAGATAACAATCTCAAATCAATCCCAGGAGACTCTATTCTCTTTTTACCAGACCACATCGGTTGTTGCTTTCTCACCGACGTTCTCAACTTTTTTTTCCGATCCAGTCTTAGCGCTTCGCGCTAAACAAAACGAGGGACCTTTTCCTCCCTCGACCGTACCCCTCCGAGTCAAACCAACTTCTCCTGGGGTCAAAGCCCTCTTCCAAAATACAAAATACATTAACCCCCTAAAGCCACGCCAACACTCCACCCTCTCTCTCGCCAACAGCAGTTTTAGATACTATAGTTATGAATCCGTTTTGTCTTTCTCGCACTGCGCAAGTGTCTAGTGGGAGTATCATGATACGGAGCATGTTCTGTTTGCATGGAAGTGATGCCTTGGTATTCCTCGAGGGTAAGCAAACAACCGTGAGATACCTATAGATACTCTTGAGATCAAGAGTATCCTAAAAAGAAGCATCTTTACCCTGATGGTGAAGGATATTTTATGGACGATATTGCAACTATACATCGTGCCAGAAATGTTCAAAATTGGTTTGCTGAACACCAGTCTGACTTCCAGAACCTTCCCTGGGCACCGCATAGCGGGAATCTTAACTTCATAGAAAATACGTGGGATGTAGTGAAAAGAAGCATCCGACAGCACTTTTTTCTTCCCTCTAATTTACTTGATCTAAAAAGCTCCATTGCAAATGCAGGGTGTTTTCTGAACGTAAATGCCCTCCAGAAGTGTGTAGACTCGATGCTGAAACGAATCAAAACAGTTATTCATCCAAAAGATGGTCCAATGAAATATTGATCTTTGGTTTCTAATTCATTGATCAGTATGTGTACTATATAATTTTTCATCCTTAGAACGGCGTAAAACTAAATGATTAAAATTGAATAAATAATTCATTTTTGAGTAATTTTCTTTGGTTTCAAGAAAATGACAAGCAGCAATTTTTAATTTAAAATATTATTCTAAAAACTCCTAAAACACTAAATCAAAACTAGTAGTTAGTTGTATAAATTGCTTTCATGTGTAATCCCTTAAAGAATATTTATTTTAATAGAACATAATCGGGAACGTTATAGAAATTCAAACTCTGCCGCTTTATCTCCAATTAAAACAGATGTGAATTACATGTGTCAAAATTTCACAAGTTTAAATTTTCGCAATCTATGATTAGGTTATCATCAGAATATTATCGAGGTAACTTTTTCGATTCCTACTACAGTTGAACCTGCTTTTGTGCGGTATATACGTACTGCATAGAAATTAAATAATTTTTTTTCTGGTGGATAGAGACCGCATAAAAACAGTCACATTTATAAGATATGCCAATTATTTACGAAATTCATGTAAGAGTTCTATCATAACAAAATAAATAATTAAATATTACACATGGAAACATTTTAAAAACATTTAGTTTCTCATTGTATATGTTACTGGCTAAGTATGAAATACTGGCATTCTATAGAATGTCTAGGCATTGTATTGAATGCCGGACGTTTTTAGGTAAAGTATGAAATATGAGAATTATTTCATACTTTGCCTAGGCATTGTATAGAATGCCTAGGCATTCTATAGAATAATCAAAGCTGTTTAGGCAAAGTATGAAATAAATTCATGATAAGGCTATTATCTCAATGACATACATTTCTAAAAAATATAAATCTTATTCTGACAAAATAGTGAGAGAATCTGAAATAATAATAATTATTCAAAATTCGTAAAGGAAAAAGAAAGTTATACCAAACAAAATTTGTGTCTTTCTTATTAAGGAAAACTAAATTTTGAATTAAAAAATAAGGACTTAAAATTAACCTACTTATTGCAACATGGTAGGCTTGAATGGCATTTTGAATTACATTTCATTTCATTTTTCACGCAAATACCATTCTTATTTTGTTACTTTGTTTTACGCATACATTTGGCGAATCCTACACCGCTTCCTTCAGAATGTGCAATTGCAACTGACAGAAGAGGAATTTCATGATCAGGAATAACTTTAATTCCAAGCAAGTTCTTAGGGCACAAAGTAAATTGTGATTTCGCATATACTTGCTTTAAGGGGCGCTGCACACCCATATGGCGGCCTGTTTTTCATGCATTTTTAGGGATTTTTTTTGACAACCAGTAAAACGGTAAAACTTTAAGTTTGTTACCATTTATTTATATGTATTTTAAGAGTAGTATAACTTTTTCGCCAAAAATATCCAATAGAACGTGAGTTATAGCTCTCTGAACACACCCGCCTCGAAAAAATGGATGCCCACTTCCTCCACGATTCCGGATAAAATAAAAAAAATAAATAAAAAATAAATGCATAATAAATAAAAAAAATTAACAGTGTTTTAATCTATAAACTTAAATGCACAGAATGGACTATACTCAATTGCAAATATCAACAATTGGATTTTTGGTAGACCTCTGAAGAAAAAAGTTTCGAATTTCATGGGGTTTTTTGTTATGTTTTTGCTATAATAAATATAAATATTTTTTGAATTTCGGAATAATGCTATTGCATTTGGTGCTTACATTTGTGCTGAGACTACCCTATAAATTTTAAGTCATTAGGTCAAACCGTTCTTGAGATATGATGGAGGGAAGTTTGGAAAGCACAGTTTTGAGAAAAATGCGTTTCCAGTTTCAAGTCCGATTAAAACAGTGAAAATCTTAACTTAGCGCTCCGAACAGCTGCTCTTCTAACACCTGCTTCTTTATAACGCGACTTCGAATTTTAAAAAATCACTTTAGTATCATATTTGAGACATATTAAGTAAGCAATTTATGAAAAGGAATTTGATTTTTCGAACCCATCACATGGGTGAACCCCCTTAAAATTCCTTTAGAAGTTCCAAGTCGATAGAAACCATCTTTGCCACTCGTTATGAGTGCCATTTTTTTGGCATTTAAAAAAATCACAAATTTCACAACAATGACTTTTTTTAAAAATAATTTTTGTTTTCTCTAGCAAGGTTCACAAAGGTGGATATGCAGTTCAATTTCATAACGTATAACGTTAATCGGCTGCTCTTAATAATGAATATAAATTGATTTTACATGAAATATAAAGTGATTTTAATGGAAAGTCAAACAAACACCAGAGAAATGCACCCCAGTAAATAAAATGGAAATAATTTAATACTCCTTGAGATGATCCATTTGATTCACGGACCAGTCGTTGGAACCATTCTGTGGAGTACTCATGTTACAGGTTACATGAGTTTAGTTTTATATTTTCACCAAACATCACATCATAGCTATTCAGCAACCAATGGGCCCTGGGTTCCTTTATAGTAGTCATTTTGGTTTTTTGTACATCAGTTATTAACTTCTAGTTAGAAGTTTCAGGTAAAAAAAAAAACTTTTTCTTTTTATTTGCTGACTCGAAATATTTTTCATATGAGGAAAGATATTTTACTTAGATATGTAGAACTAAAAAAGCGGAAAAGCAAAATACGTGCAATTTTCTCTCTTCAAACAATTAAATATCTCCAGCTGTGTGGCATTCAATAATTTACAAAAAAAGCTGTAAATTTACCTTTAGAGTTATCTTTCAAATTTTTCATAATTCCTTAATTGTCCATAATTCTGGAGATGTTTGCCAAATAAGGTTGATTAAAAATTTATGAAGATATATGCATTCAAAAATTGACAAATTTGTTGAGTAATTCTGAGTGCCACTGATAATTGTACTGTGTGTCATAGGTTGTCTACCCCTGCTACAGACCATAATTCCTTCTCCTACACTACAGCTTACTTCTCCATTTTTATGCAACACAGAAAAAAACCAATTTTTTTGTTGAAGAAGATTAAGTAAAATTGAGTATTTTGACTCTTCCAAACAAACCACAATCTTCAACTAACAAATTCTCAGCCTAAGACACGTGTTTAAAGTCTCGTGCCTTGCCACACAATATTCGAAACGAATCGGAGATGTATTTCATACTTTGCCGGTTTCTCATTAGGCATTCTATAGAATGCCTAAGCAATGTGTGAAATAAGAATCATTTCATACATTGCCGGCTATAGTTTTAGGCATTGTATAGAATGCCGGATTTCATACTTTGCCGATAACATATACAAGGAGAAGTTTTCACAAAATGCAGATACATAATTCACCGCTACTCATCGTAATCCAAAGCGCTTATCTCCCTGTGATGAATAAGATTAAAATCGCTTTCGTCACTTGAAGGTACAATTTAAATTGATTTGTTTTTTGGCAACATAAAGTAAGAGATAAGTTTTTGTGACAAAAGTTGGTGGTCAGCTGCTTGTAAATGTCACGATAACCAGATATACATGATTGAAGCTCTTTTTTGGAATTTTATGCTTCTTTCTTAATTGGTTTCTATTTTAAAAAAGTGCTTTTCCAATTTGTTGGAACGCTGGATCCCTGTATATTTTTATCCGCTATAAAAAAATCCGGTTCTTCTTGACTGTCTTCATTTTCTATCAAATTATTGATAATGTCACTGTCATTGAAAGTTTTGTCTTCAATCAAGCGCGGGCTGCTGGAGCGCTGAGAGAAAGCAACTGAAAACGCATTGTCGGGAGACTGTTTATAACAAGTGAACAGAACGTCTGGAAGTGTCTATATATACATTTCAGTGGCAAAACATACACTCCTGCATCAGAGTGGGGGAGGCAGGACCCTAGGGCCCCAAAACCTGACTAATGCTAAATGCGTATTTACCAAATTTATAAAATATTAGAGACAAAACCTGAATATCAGTGGGAGGGGGCCTAAGGTTCTCCTTTACACCACTGGTCAATATATAGAAAACTTTACAGTTGCGCCAAACCCATTGAAATTCATATACTACATAAAAAGATCACACAAAAAAAAATCGCACAAAAATAAAATGGCACAATACAAATCGCACAAAAATAAAATCACATAAAAAGGATCGCACAAAAACAGGTTCTACTGTATTATAATTTACACTCTCTCTATATATCATATATATATATATATATATTTAGGTATATATCTTGTTCAAATTTTCCATCGTTAATAAAATAATTTTTATTCATCTACTAAAGTTCAAATGCATTTTTTAAATTTTTAGTGGATGACACTTGATGTTAATACATTTTTTTCAAAAATAAATTCATTAATTCTAGTTAATTAATGAATAAATAGTAAGAAACAAAAATAATAATCCAACACCATATATAAAAAGGAAAATCGTTCGTTGTGTCCCTGTAGCGCAATGTATAGTATGTTGGACTTTTCATCCACCCCCATTTCGAATCCCACCTGGGATGGTCTAAGTTTTGAGAATATAAATTCTTTTTTCTGCACTATTTTAATGGAATAGTTAAATTTAATTAATGAACAAATAGTAGCAAACACAAAAATAGTGGTCCAATACGCCATATAGAAAGGAAAATGGAAAATTGCAAGGAAAATCGCTTTGTAATTTACCACTTACTATTGTGATTCTTTCATATGTATATACATATTTTTATATTAATTGTAATTATTGAATAAAAAATAACTAAAATTTTTTCTTTGTTGAACTATGTAGGAATTGACTTAAATTTTTTTTTAATGTTACTTGTGATGTATTACTTTAAGCAAAAAAGAAAATCAAAATTAAATAAAACTAATAAAAAAAAGACACATTTTCTATAAAAAGTTTAAAAATATAAACTAATGGTACATGCATTATGTTTCGTGTCAAATTAAAGTCAGAAAATAAATAAATAATTTTGGAGGATTTTAAATGCAAAACTGATGGTATTATAATCAACAAATAATGTAAATGTTAATTCTTGGCTGTTATTCAATATATCAAAATTTATAAAGTTTCTATAAAGATAAATATAAAAATTAAGCAGCGAAGAAAAGATATATTGTAGCTTTTGAAAAAAGAATCTCATTGACATAGATAATATACATATTGTTTGTCAGCTAAGGAGGAACCTTATTGAAGTTGCTTTTCTTTTGAAAACTGCATAAAATTCTTATTAAAAAATAAAAGCCACTGCCTTGAATTTTATGCAAAGACATGTTTACAATTATCTGCCTTTAGGCCTCTTAGTATATTTACAAGTATACTTAAACTATTCAAGCAGAATCTATTTAGGTTTGAAGAGTACCTCAAAGCTAAGTAGAATTTCTGTCTCACAATGTACGAGTAGAACATTCTGTTTTCTTAACGAAAGTGAATTTTCTTTTTCTAAGATTGAACAAAACTTTAAGAAATATGTTGATGTTCCATTATATTCAATAGAACAGGATATTTATGTTATTATTTTCCCTGAAGCAATGTAAGAGAAATGTATCAAACATATAGTGAAAGCCGATAAAGCGCTATTTACCAAGCCTCGCTTTATTTGTCGTCTGCTCATGTTAGTAATTCAATATTCAATTCGTTTTGAAATATATATAGTTTGCTTTACACGAGACAGAACTCGCGAGTGGAATAAAAGAATTAGATCCAGTTTGAAATTTATTAAGTTGATATTCTGTTTTATCTCGCTTCTGCTTGAATTTATTTACACCATTAGTAATTTCCTGAACTTTGATTGAACGTATTCTTTTTTTAATTTTTATTTTCAGTTATTAGCCTTATGTTTAAAAAATATCAAAAATATGCATATTTTTAAAGAAAATAAGTCAGGCCTCTCGGAAGCTGAAATAAGCAGTGTCTAGAAAATATTCACCGTTTTGGAGAAATAAACCGAAATCACATAGTTTATTCAACTCTAGAAGTGCATTTCGTTAAAAGCTGAATTCCTTGAGATTCTACAATGTATCATACAGGGATTTCAACAATGAATGAAAATGTATTGGAATGCTTCGAAGATGCTTTAGTCGGTTATCCGGACTCCCGATAATATTATATCAAAAAGTCTTTACTATCCCGTTTGACAGATTCGAATGAAATCCTTTCGTAGAAACCTTATCGTAGGCTCAGATAAATGACAGAGTAACCTCGGAACTCTTTCGTTATTAGCAAGGATTTGATGGAAGCACCTTTTTTGAAGATGTTAACTCTTTGGCTTCAATGTATACTTCATCAAGCACAAGCCACCCTGGGAATTATTCAAGGTACCTTAGCAATTATTGCTAAAATGGTCTGTAAGATTATTTGTATGTATTTGAAGCCGAAAGTATTTTCTATGTTAATCAACTATAATTCTGAGGCGAATTTAAAATGGAAATTCTGGCAATGAAAGTGTGCATTTCACACCTTGCTTGACAGCTTGTGACATAGCCATCTGTCGATAGCTATGTCTTGGGGGTTCCGCGTAAGTTAGAGGTGTGGGATTATCGGAAGGATGAGACATTCTATAATTCTTAATATGACTTTTGTTAAGAATTTAACTTAAATTACTTATATAACGAACAAACTTATATTAAGTGAGAATAAACCAAAGTACGCCGATTTAATTAAGTCAGATCGCGCAATTAGATCACTTATCAATATATCTTATATCTGCCTAATCTCGATTCAATAATATACTAGCGTTCAGAATACAATCTTCCTACCTTGGAGGAATAATCAACGATCCAATCAACTTCAGATATTCAGGTTAGGCGCGAGTGCAATAGTATGCACCTTGTACAACTGGCGTGATCTCCGTGATTCCTGAGTAGCCGTCTAATCACACTTCCGCCTGTTCCACACTAAGCTTTCTCTAAATTGCCATCTTTGCTCACTAAACTTTCTATCCTTTTAAAGGTTATCTTATTTGCATTGTTGCTTCGTTTTTACTTCTTGGATTTGGGTTGGAAAAGTTTTGCCATTAATCGTGGCCGTCAAAGAACGTAGGAATTATGTTAGAAGATGAACGCGAGAGATGTCACAAGTTGAACTCCTTAGTTTTTTGATATCGAAAAAAGTAGGAAGTAGCTCAAGATTAAGACAACATACAAATTAGCACTTTTGCACATAGCACAATAAGTGCACCTTGCTTTTTTTGAAAATTCGAGACGAGAGAAAACTTAAGTATCTGATTGCTTGAAGAGGCAGACCTCCACGGTTAGCAACATTCTGTTTTCTTTTTGTTCAATAATTTAAGCCAAAGATATTTTGTTATCTATCCTGGAGTGGAGATATATATTGTTACATCACACAAAAATGTCAAAGTTAAGAGATCACTGATCAGAAATTATTTATTATGAATTCCTCGATTAAAAATACATTTGGATCTAAAATTTTAACCATAAATTTAAATATTAGATGAAGAATTTCTTGGTCTCTTACATTATCACTGATGTCTCATGTCCAATTATAGATGCTTACTTTCTAAATGAATATGTGTTAATGGTTGATATCGAACATAAAAAATCTTTCCGACCCGCAAACTTCCATTAAAATTAACGTTAGATTCTTTTGAAAACCTTTCTTATTTTTAACAATTGGCATCAATCACTTAGATCCATATATTATAATCCTACTAGCGAAATTCAAATCCGTTACTATCGAAAATGCAAAACAACTTTCCATCCGACACACTATAAGACATTAAATTATTACTAAACGTTCACCAGTTGCAGCATAAGTACAAGGATAATCAACAGAGAAGCACTCTATTTCTAAGATAGGATTCGTATATATGATGCATCTAAGAATTTATTGACTATCCAAAATTATTGAGCCAATCTTTGCATTTAGTCAAAAATAAAAGTAGAGATTGAAGACTATGCTTCACTTAAGGTGTTCGACTACGGTCGAAACCGTGATTTTGCACAAAATCGCATAAACAAATAATATTTATAATACTTAGTGTCACTTAGATTAGAAAATGTATATAAAATTGTTTGAAGAATAGTATTACAATAAAAAATTATTTAAGTACAATATTTTGACAAAAAATGAACATATAAGGACCCATTTTCAAAATAGTCTCCTTTTGTGAAAAATACTTCTATTATAATAATATTTTTCCTGTATATAGCTCAGACCTCTGTACAGTGGCTGAACTAGAATTTTTGAAATATATAACTTAGAAGTGGGTTTATCCATGTTTTATGACAAACAGAGGGGAGAAATTTAAGGAAAAAAACGCCGATAATTATTTCAAATGGTTGTAACTCTGAAAATAATGTGAATTTTTTAAAAATCATAATTGAGCCTCTGTAGAGAGGTTTGAGCTATATACAAGAAAAATATTATGGAATAGAAGCATTTTTCACAAAAGGAGAACATTTTGAATAAAAGTTATTTTAAGTTAATTTTTTGCTGAAATATTGTATTTAAATAATTTTTTTTGTCAAAATGTCCTTAAAACAATTTTATACATGTATTCTAATCTAAGTGACACTAAACATCATGAAAATTACCCATTTATGCGCTTTTTTAAAATCACGGGTCCGAATGCAGTCGGATACCTTAAACCAAATGACTAATATTTCTCTTCTGAAAATTAGAGATTTAATTTGGCGTAAAATAAAATCATAATAAGGCTTTATACGGGCTGTTTGCCCGCAGACCTCACAATTATGAATTGTATATTCCTTTCTCTAGCTGTTTGCGACTTTCAAATAGGGTGTATCTCATTAAGGAGCCACAAGTTCTGAAGAATAAAATTTCTTGAGAATGTGTAAATGATGCCAGATTACGCTTTTGTGAAAATTCATAGTAATTAAGATAAGTATTATTTTATTTTACAGGTTTTCTAGGGCAAATGTTCTATTCTGTTGTTGAATTTATTTGTAAGAGTACTCTTTTATCTATTTCAATTAACTCTTCATTTCCTGTGTATTTGTTTTGTTATTAGAATATTTTATTTATACCTTTTACTGTTGAGGCTTGAAAAAGAATGCTTTGAAAATTCTGCCTCATTATACATTAATAATAATAATAACAATAAAATTGAAAGATCAGTTTTTTGATATCGATATATTTCTATTACCTTGATGTCTGGTATATTTCAAAACTAGCAGAATTTTTACGTTTATAATACCTTTGTATTAATTCTACGTTCTTATTACCTATAGAAGTACTTATTAAAGTTTTTTACTTGCCAAAATACGTAGGTGACACCCACAAATATATACTTAAATAAAAGACTTTTAATTAATAACCTCTAAAAGGGGAGCGAATTATAATTTCTTTTCCGCTAGAGCTTTGGAACAAAGGACCCTTCGCTGCTTCAGTGCGATAAATACAAAAGGAAGGCTCCAGTTAAAAGGTACCGCTCACTAAAACAGATTATTTTCGGAAACAGGGGCCACGAAAGTAATAAGCGAGAATGGATTGACTTCCCACAGGTCTTTGTTTCCGCAGACACCATTTAAAATCTTATTACGCATGTCGTTAAGTTTACTTGATGAAGACAGGAAAATGATATTGTTGAAACACACTTCTTATCTGTCTGGAGTTTGATAATTGAATAATTCTCTTGTTCATGGAGGCTGAAGGGCATGATTTTTTAAAGTTAATGTTGTTAGATTTTTCTTAAATTTCAAAATGAAAGAGAAGTAATTAAGTTATGTCCCCTGGGGATAAATTTATCAATTTATTCCTTCAGTTTAAGAAATATTAAGAAATTTAAAATTTAATCTGTGGAAAGTGAATTATTCAAATTAACAATACTTTGTAGGAAGTTGAGTACTTTGCTTAGGAAGTTGAGGCTATAAAAATCTGAATAAAATCTGTAATGGTAAAATACTTGTAATTTTAATCAAAACTGATTTTAAAGTGGTATGTTGTTTTAAAAAGTAAGAAGTCTCTCTTCTGAATAATTCTATATGGTTTGGGACATTTCATTTCATCTTTGGATGATAAATGAAACATCAATACTATCCTATTTTTACTTACATATAGGGTAACCTTGAAAAATATGGGCCCATTTATAAGCAAATACCCATATTACTCGTAATGGTTTTGAATTGACAGATTGGTACTGTGGCGTTGTGTGGCAATACTCAAGCGTCATGGCGACTGTGTGATTTGTGTTGTTGTGTGATTCAAATAGAAGCACAAACAGAACATTTCTAATGTAAGTAGAACTACTTGATACTTTAAATTGGGGTTGCTGCTATAAATTAGTTATCTTACTTGATTTATTACGCAAAATTAATTAGTTTTTCACGAAACCTATAAATGTCTGTACTCATATAGGAGTGTAATATCCGTTGGGGGAGCAGGAGATTTTGTTGCTTCTCCCTTCGAAAGCAGTAATGTCAATTATTGAGTTATGTCACTAGAACAAATATGGGCAGTAAGAGGGAAATATGGACAGTACCGAAATGTTGTAATGTTTTTCTTTTTATGAGACAATTAAACTGAAATTCATTATCTACACATCCTTTGAGAGTTTATCTTCCATCCATAAACCACTTTCTTAATATAACTTAAGGTATCCGACTACCCTAAAATCATGACTTTTTTTTTCAAAAATTGACCAAATTATTTTATGATTTTATTTTATATGCCATCTTTTTAGCTTAATAAAAATACCAAGTTTTTTATTTTTTATTCACTAGAACAAAAAACACAAGTGTTTTAGTAAAAGCAGATGACATAACTTTACACAAGATGTCAAACATTAAAATGCGTTTTACTTCAAATGTGTTTTTTTCGAAAAACTCAGACAGCGATTGCTCAAAACGTTTTGACACTAATTTGCTGAAATTTTTTGTGTAAGTTCTGTATAATAGTAGAAGTGTTTTGACCTTCAGATTTATCAATCACAGTTTTATTACAAAATTTATTATATTTTATGTGAATATAATTAATTTTTTTTATTAAGCAATTTCATATAACCACTAAGATAAAGTGCTCCAGTTTGTGTAAAAATTAAAATATCTTTTAACCTGAGGGTCATTTCAGACACGAATAACAAAATAACACATCAAAATTGAAAAATTGAGAATTTGTTCATAAAATGTTTGTACAGAGCGGGCCCCGTTTATGTAATTTTTTGTACATTTTCACCACGCGCGGTTTTTTCCTATTTTAATAATAATAAACTTTTTTTCTCTTTTCAATTTTAGGATTTTTTTCTTAAAATATACTAAATGAATTTAAAAATCACAAAAAAATCCCCATATCTCCTTTTTTTTAAAAAAAAAGTTGTCGCAAGTAGTCGGATACCTTATGTCAAATTACAGCTGCATATAGCTCATTTATTGTCATTACTGAATCCTCACAGATAGAAGCATCACTTTTGGAGGAGTTGAGTCCAATTCCAACACTGAAAACAGCATACGGAAATCGCGGAAGACGTAAGAATTTTGCAATGGAGCTGACAAACGCAGGTATTTCTTCTACAAAGAAGAGAGTTTCCAATGATGGTCATAGAGAAGATGTAGGGGCATTAGCAAATGATAAACAAAAAGAATACTTCCTTCATTTGCTCTGTTCATACTAACCATTACGATGAAAATCAAGGACAGGAATGGGTGCAATGTTGTGGCTCTTAATCATCCTGGTTCCATGAAGAATGTGTCGAGTTAGAGTAGGGGTACACAACCTTTTTTTCTGCTGGACCGCATGCATATGTCAGCTATTTCCCGCGGGCCACATACATATGTTAGTCATTTCACGTGGGCCGCAACATGAGGATAAATAGGTGAGGGGAGGGAGTGCTTTAAGACTAAGATGACATTGGAAATTTAAATTGTGGAAAATCGATCAATATATTAAAACTCCTGTTTTGATTTTTTAATTATTACTTTTTATATCTTTGTCACTAAGACTAAATTAGAACCATTTAAGAAACACTCCTTCACAATGTCTGCATCAGTAAACGGTTTCATATGATTACAAATAATGTAACAAACTTCATTGAATATCTTTGTTACCACTGTGATATTACCACTGACAAAACACTTTGTTGCTGCTGCAAAGATTATTCAAGAAAAAGCCTATTTATTACCTCATGAAAGAGATCTTCGAGGAAAAGTATCATTGAATGATTCCTGTTTATTGGTATTTTTAAATACAACCCTTTCGTGTCACAAATCAAACAATTACTGATCCATGTTTGTTTTTCACTACAAGATAGTCAACCTCCCAATCGTCTTGAAGCGATTTATTTTATTCGAATATTTTTCGCTTGCAAGATACGAAAGATAGTTAAAGATTAGTTTCACCCATAAAATTGTCGTTACTCCACTGTTATATGTTATCACTAACCGTAACCGTTCCAAACAGAAAAAAGAATATAAATTCGTACCCGTACGACACCGGCAGCAAAAAGCAAAATTGATACATTTGATTTCTTGACAAAGAATTTCCCACCAAATTTTTAATACAATGTTCTTAAATTTCTCAGAGAGATAGACCATGGCCGGGCCACTTAAAAAGGCTCGGTGGGCCGCAAGTTGAGTATCGCTGAGTTAAAGGGTGAATCCTATTGTAATGAATGTAGAGTATAATACAAAGACAAGTTCTCATTAAATGTTATTTTTCTTTACATTAGTAATAATTTGTGTTAATTTAAATTTTTATCTGATTTTCACCATTTAATTATTATTAATTTATAGATAAAACTTGATTACTTTTTTGTGATACGATTTGTTCAATAACAAAGGTGTAAATTTACTTCTTATCATTTGCTAAAAATATAATTTGTGTAAAAATGCATTTCCGTTTGGAAAAGGTAAGTAAAGTTTCTCTTATCTTTTTTATAATGCAACCTGTCCATATTTTCGACAATTGTGCCTCTATTACTTAAAGTTTGAATCATATGTAGGCAGTTGCGGAATTTGTTTTGGATCTTTTTTATACAAATAACAATAAGAGTTCAATTTTTGAACATATACCATTTGAAAGATCATACTCTATAGTTTGAAGTGTCTTAATTTTGAGAAAACGTAAAGTGTTTTAGTGTACATTTTCAATTAAGTGGGATTTGGTGCCCATATTTACCAAGCTTACTCAACCGATATTCACATGAAAATGAAGATTTATGGTTTTCCTTTTTTACATACTTGAAGACATACCAGCATTCAATTTACCCCACACAGGGCAGTGGAAGTGTTTATTCGGATTTATAACAACTACTCTTTAATTTCGTTTGTCCAATAATATAATTGGTATTATACTGACTTTTAGAAAAGGTTCTAGGCCTAGAGAGATGAAAATATCTACTAAAAGATTTTTTCTCTGTATAGTACATTTCATTTACTACAGAAAAGAAATTTTTGGGTAGAAAATGACAAATACCCTTGAAAAGCTTCCTTTTCTTGTTTTTTTGCCTTATTCAATTACCTTTCTCTTTCTTTTCCTCTTGTGTGGAGAGTTTGATTGAATTTTACGTTTCTCCGAAATCTGGAATTGCTCTTCTGAAACTTTTTTTTAAAGAAATTTTTAATGCTTTTCTCTTTGAAAATCCTGAAATGAATATTTCTTATGCTGGAATAGGTTTTCAGTATTGCATTGTTTTGATATCCAATTTCTATAAAATAACTAATATCAGATTCTGCATATTTTTTTTATTTTTGAAGTCTTAGTTCCGTTTAAAGGAATAGAATTTTCTCAAGAAAATTTCTGAAATTGAAACTAAATGTTTCTGAAGTTACATAAATATTTCTTACTCCTTAAACTGTAACTTCATGTCTTTGCAATTCAAATATTTGAAATTTGACTTACTTAAAAATATCTTTTACTTAATGAAAATATGCTATTTTTGTGCTAAGTAAGGTTTCAAAAACTTCAGAAGCAACAAAATTTCATTAATGTTAACAAAATACCTGGTGCTTCTTAAAAAAAAAAAAATGTTGATTTTTTTTTTTCAATTATTATGAGAATTTAATTTTTATTCATAGTATAAACGTCAGGATTTTATCAATTATGTTATATTTCTTATCAAACTGTGCATTATGATTCTTTCAACAGCTATCAATAATCTTCTCTTAACGTAACCATATGAAACTTTTTGAAAGAGACAATACCGTTTTTAATGAGGTTTCTTTTACTCACATTGTAACTAAGTATGGGTAAAAATTTTAAAGATTTTTCACACATTTTAAAGCGCTCAATCGAGCGGAAATTTCCTATACACGATTGTCTATAATGATAATACGATTGTTTAATTAACAAAAATTAGTTGATTAAAACTAATTATTTAAAGAATTGTGGACAAACACACACACACAGCCACGTTGGCATAATTTTTGGTGATCAAATTTGCCAAAATTTGTTAAAATTTTAAAAGCTTTTACTCGCATTTTAAGGCACTCAATGGGCTTGATTCTTGAAGTCACATGATAAAAAAAAACACGTGTTTTCCATTGAATTTAAAACAAGCATTAAACTAATTGTACTTGTTCTATTTGTAAAACTCAGATAAAGTTTCAAATTTCATATTTGGGTAAAGATGTTTAAATGTTAGGGAAAAAAATTTCTTTAAAAAGATTTTTTTGAATTATAAAAAGTCGTATTTTATGCTTATACTTCTAAATAAAATGCATTTTGTATACATATGTACTTTTTAAGAGAAAGTTTCTGCAAAGAGCAAAACTTGGCAACACCGGAGCGCGTGAACTGATTAGTTGGAAACACAAGATAGTTTTTATCGTGTGACTATAACGTCACACGAGTTTTTGAATTGTTTGGCTAGAATCACGTGGCTTTCACTATCATGTGACTATGACGTCACATGAATTAACCTCATTGAGTTGAAATTTCCTATATACAGTTTTTTGGGATGATGATTTGATAATTTAATTATAACTAATAAAAATTAATTGATTAACTATAGTTATTCAAAGTATTACAGATATATCCACATTGGTATCTTTTTCTGCAACTAAATTTGGTGACTTGGCTTTTATGTTGGCGACTTGGGTCAAAGCTTTAAGAGTTTTTTTTTCATATTTTAAAGCACTCAATTGAACTGAAATTTGCTGCACACGATTGTTTTAGATGACAATACGAAATCATGATTAAAAAATTAATTGACGAAAACTAATTATGTAAAGAATCAAATTTTACTCATAATTCCAGTTGTGTGCAGCGTGAACCAGTTGATTATTGAAACCAGTAAATTTAACTCGCCTTTAGTAAGATTAAATTTTAAAAAAACTAATTATTGAAGAAATTCAAATTGATTCAACGTTAAAATTTAAGGTATAAAAAATTATGTTGCACCAAGTGTAAAGTTTGAAAGAAGAACCATGTTTAAGAAAACTCGTTTGTCACAGGTGTTATTAGCTGTCTCGTCCGTGTGCACAAAGAGTATTCAATTCAACGAAAGAGTATTCAATTTTTTTTTTTTGCTAAAGTTGTGAAGTTGCCCCTTTCCGGAGCCCTTCTACATGAATTTCAGCATGAGCTAGATGTGTAGAAATAAATGAAGAACTAGGAGCTGACATGATCTTAATATGACTTTATTAAGATCTTGAACTTAAACTTCTAACAGATTAGATAATAATAATATAGGGGAGAGAATCTACGATGACTAAACATACAATATAAATAATACCGAAATAGCGTCACCCGGACCACTATCAATAACAAACTCGCCTAAGCTCAATTATAATTTTATCACAGATCCGAATATTAAATAGTCACTCCTACCTTAATGTCGAATGAAGTAGCGATCAATCTGATTCTAGTTGCAGTTGCGTATCACCGGAGTGCAATGGTATGCACTTTGACCTAATGCACTTTGACTATGCACTTTGACCTTGGTCACGGAATTCCTCTGTTGGCTATCACTTCACAATTGAATCACTGATTATCATAACATTCCCCAAATTGCCCCACACTACTTACTCTGTTATTTAAAAGCTTCCTAATTTGTATCTTTCTTTCACTCTTCACTTCTTGGGTCTGGTTGGAAAAGAGTTGCCATTAATTCTGGCCCCAAATAACCCAAAGGACATGTTAATGAAAAGACGCGTGAACCCGTCACAAAGTACGTCACAAAATATTACAGAATGTAACATTCGGAATAATTATCGCTCTTTTTATTACTTGAAATTGTTCAAATACTTTTACTTAAAAAATTTGATTTCTATTAACTTTTGGATAATTTAAATATATTTGGTCTCCCTGCCACTAATGCACCTGTAGAAAGAGTCTCTTCTGTTATGAATAAGTTGTGGAAAAGCCATAAAGCATAGTTGCAAACCACGTATTTTAAAACAGTGCTAATTACCAAAGAATAATATAAGAAATCTACCAAATAATTTTATTCTTATCTTTTTATATATAAATCTTCTGTGCGTATGTATGTGACTGAACTCCTAAACGGCTGGACCGATTTTGATGACATTTTTTGTGTGGGTTCAAGTGAATTCGAGAATGGTTTAGATTCACAATTCTGTCCAATATCACAATTGGTTAAAATGATATTAATTAAAAACCTTAAAACTCATAATTGTTTTACCCATGTGTGCTGTTGATTCTGCTAATGCGCGGCAAGAAAAAAAAAAGAAAGAAGAGGGGAGAATTTTCCGATATTTTTGCCGTTTTTAAAATTGCAATCTAATTTTTCTATCAAAATCAGACAAAAAATAATTACAGAATCGGAAAGATTATTAATTTCGCCACGATACGGCATATACACCTTTATATATATAATTCTTCTATGCGTGTGTATGTGACTGAACTCCTCCTAAATGGCTGGACCAATTTGGATTATATTTTTTGTGTGGGTTCAGGTGGATTCGAGAATGATTTAGATTTACAATTCAGACTGACATCGCAATTATTTAAAAATGCGCTAAAATTATGTAAGGACGCGTGATTGTTCATAAAAAAATCTTGGGCAATATTCTTGAGGCCACTATTTTAGGCGGCAAACTTCTACCACAGATCCCTATGATTCTTTCAGAATCCCCTATCCATTCAGATATTTGCAATTTCCAATTCGCTTGGCATTTGCTATGACCATTAATAGGTCACAAGGTCAAAAAATGACAATTTGTGGCTTAGATTTAGAAAACCCTTGCTTTTCACACGGCGAATTATATGTTGCATGTCCGAGGTTTGGCAAACCATTGCATTTGTTTGTTTATACCCCTCAAGGATTAACCAAGAACATTGTACATTCAGTGGCATTACGATAAATTTCTTTTTTGTGCATTAAAAAAATATACCTGTTATGAAAATAGCTCGAGTTTTATCTTTTTTACCCTTTAATCAAAACGTTTAAGTTTCTATTCAGAATAGCTTCTATGTTCAACTTAGTTCATATTAAATAGATACTCACACGCAATCGATAGGTCGAATTGTAGTAACTGTACATGTGATGATTTCAGGTATTGTAATAACTTTCTTAATAAAAAATTTCATCAAAACGGTCCAGATTGTGACAACTGATTCAAAAACGTTTGTAGTTTTCGGATTTAAGACGTGTGTACATGATAACGTCTGTTGGGACCGCTAGTTTAAAATAAATATCGTTTATACTTAAGCAAATTTGTTTTTTTAGAAAAGTATAGGACCACGGACTAGTAAATTATTTATTTTCTCTTTCGCTTTCATTAATAAATAAAAAAGATAAAAGACATACGTCTGATATTTTGGAATACTCAGACTGTTTCTTAAAAAGAGCTAAATATTCTATTTTGAAAAGTAGTAATAAATGGCTCCATTATTTATTTCAAACATTTCATATCAATGTACGAGGAGAAGTCATTAAGTTACAAATGCTTATGGCAGGATTTAACAGATATCTCCAAAGAATGGGGATAGATGGCAGCCACATACAGTTTTATGATATTCAATTCTTATGGAGTAGGTGGCATTCACACGCTAACGTAATGCATTTTCAAAAATGGCGATGGTACTGAATGATTGTACGATAGAAGAGCAGCGTGCTGTGGTCCAATTTTTGTGGGGGAAAGGACTTGAATAAAAAAATATTCATAAAGAAATGTTACCTGTTTATAGAGGGAAGTGTTTATCACTTAAAGCAGTGTACGATTGGGTAAAGAAATTTTGATGAAAAAAAAAATTGTTCCAAAATTGTTGATGAAGATCGAAGCAGCTGTCCAGGTGTGATTGCGAGAAAATCAAATGAGCAACAGGTGAAATAATTAATTCGGGCTCATAGAAGAGTGACAATTGACCGCATGGCAACAGCAATAAGATGTTCTTATGGTTTACCATACAATATAATGCAAGGTCATTTGAATTTCCGATAAGTGTGTGCAGTAGCGTAACTGAGAACATTTGGCAACCCTTACAAAGTCAGGTTTTAGGCCCCCCGCGATGCGGGGCTTGTACGTTACGCCACTGAGTGTGCGCACGTTGGGTTTCCCAGAAACAGACAGAGGAACACAAAAATGAATTGAATGGACATTTGATTTCATCTGTTTGGTCCACAGAAACATCTTGGAGGATCTGAAGTTCAGTATAAAGTCCTACTGTGCATGAGAAAGCAACTCAAAGAATTTTATGCAATTGGAATTGGGGCAGCGATAAAAAGATAGAACACATCAACGTTGCTGGAGATTACATAGAAATATAAAAATTGTTTTCAAGGAATTACCATGTTAAATTATTTTTTTTTTGTTATATTTTGTGACTTACTTAATGACTTTCCCTCAAAATATTATAATCAATTAATTCCTAAAATTAATCAATAAGACATTAAATACAGTAATTTTACATCAATATTATCGTAATTTTTGCCACTACTCTTCGTTTCAACGTCATCAAATATACATGATTATTAATTCCGATTTATGCATTTATAAACGTCCTTATAATTTTCAAAGATAAAAATCTTTTTTTCCTCTTTCTATCTCTGATTATAGATAGATTGTTCGATTATAGATAGTTACAATAATATATAATTCAATTATTTTTAAAAAAATTTTCTCACAAAAATTCTTTAATTAATAATTAAAGTTCATTATTTCCATCAAAGGAGTTTCAATGTAATAAGATTAAATTTTTTCTTTTAAATGATTAGTATCCATTTTGTAACAAATATAATATTTAAACATTCAATAATCTGCATAATTTATCATGAGCCATAAATCAGGCTAAGCTATTCTAACAATAAGTTATCAGTAATTGGATGTATAATGCAATGTGGAAGTATATTCAAATAAATCTGATGAACTTATTTTTTCTTAATGAAAATTATTGAACTTTAACGCAGAGAAACAATTCGTTTCGTATATTTTAGACTAGGGGTGGGAAATGTTTTTTGGCTCAATGGCCACATTGTGGGAGTGGAAGATACCGGCGGACCCCGCCTTTTTAAAATAATTATATTCATTATAAAAATAACAACTATAAGTAAAATAGCGAAAGTTTTTTTCAAATTATTTATTCTGTAAAAAAAAAAAAATTATATTGTTTATAGCTACAAACACATTTAATTTTAAAATCAGTTTGGTGTGACAAATGAATCCTATCATACATATTTAAAAATTCTTCAATTCCTATTATTACCTCGTACTCTCTCTCGATATTTATTTATTTATCTTGGTGGGATTTTCAATCGTAAATAAAATACATTTTAAAGCGCTCCATTGAACTGAAATTATATATATATGATAATTTTGGATAATACAATATAACTTAATTAAAATTAATACAAATTAATTGATTCAAACTAATTATTTAAAGAATTACATATACAGCCACGTTGGCATCATTTGTGGTGACTTAGCAACTATTTTGGCGACTTGTGTCAAAACTTTGAAAGGTTTTTTTCTCACGTTTTAAAGCATTCAGTTGAACTGAAATTTTATATACACGATTGTTTTGGATGACAATACGATACTTTAATGATAATTAATAAAAATTAATTACCACTTAATGTTGGGATTCTGTCATATGTATATACATATTTATATTATTTGTAACTATTTAATAAAAAGTAGCTAAAAAATAAATTTTCCTTTGTTGATCTAAGTAGGAATTTTTTTTTTTTTATATATTATATTACTTGTTTAAAATCAGGAGTTAAGTTGCTTGTTTAAATTCTCCTCGCCATCTGTAAGTTTATGGCAGCCAACTTAATTTATGTTTACTCTTGTTGATCTTCATGCAAGTAAAGCATTACTCCAAAATATAAGTCGACTAAAATATAAAGAACAATTTCTCCACAAATTCTTTTATGCATGGAAATTTATCAGCTGACAAAAATTTGTAAAAGTCTATGCCATAGCAATAGATATTTTTTTACACTGTGTGAACTGACTACAAATAAAGAAAATTAAGCTATAGCTCTTCAGGTGCTAGATCAATATCAGCAGTAATGCAAAAAATTGTATATATATATATATATATATATATATTTAGGCTCAAATTTCTTAAATTCTGAAACCTCGTCCACCAAACTTTGCAGATTACCTCTTACTGAAAACAACTTTCGGACAATTTGATTTCTTAATAATGAAAAATAAAAAGGAATCTTTTTATCGCTCGGGAGATAAATCCCTGATCCCCGCCCACCTTCTCCCTGTGCCGCCCGCCCGCCGGTCGAATATTTTTTTTAGAGTATATTTTATTAACAAAGATATATATATATATATATAATGTATTTAATAAAAATCAATGAAACAAAAAAATTTGCAAGAACTTAATGAAATTTAATACAAAATTTAGCAATTCCAAAATATTTACATATTTCCATCTTCCACTTTTGATTAACAGGTTTAAGAAGCTCCATCTTCACTTTAAGTAAAATAGAACTTCATTTTTCCCCTGAGCTCTTTGCCATTTTTCTCATAAAAATATAATAAAACAGAAAAAATAGAACCATGGACCGAACTTATTGATTTTTACTTACACAGCAAAGTACTAGCCATCGAATTCCAAAGATATGAGATGTTTTTGTGTTGCGGTTTTAGGAGTGGCGGGTGAAAGTAGCTTAGATAAACAAAATTGGCTGAAATCACACGCTATCCTGAGGGTATTTCAAAGCCAAGTTATCCTTCTTCACGCACACATGTGGAACAACCTCTCCTGCATTTCATACACATCTTTAATTTCGCCTGCATGGCTGGTGTTTTCCGTATTTTGTTCATTCCCAGAAGAGAAATCTTTCCGCTTTAAGAAATTTTCGCTTCATGTTCAGAGAAAAAGAAAAGCATGAAAATGCATAGTAATTTGTTGGGACCATTGTAAAATATTTAGTGTTAAGCAATATATCGTCTTAAGTGATTTCGAGTTAAAAGTATTTCACTGCATGTTCAACATGTGATTAAAAGAAAAGAAATAAAAATAAAACGGGAGATACATTCGGAGTGTTTAATTCTATCGGGCTCTAATGACCGGCAGTGCTCTATTAAAACAGATATTCGTTTGAAAAAGTTAGTATTCTCAAGAATCTGTAATGATTGATGACGTCAAGGAGGATGAATGGTGATTCAAATTACATCTGTCGGTACATGTTTGTGAAGTTAGAGATTAACTACAGTTATATCCAGTGGTATATGTTTGGAAAAATAAACGTGATTGTGATTACATTGGATGTGATTATATATATATATATACCTCATATTACTTTCCCTTGCTTTGAATTTTCCTCAGAATGAAGTCAGAACACATAAGGGAGATAGTATTTAAGATGGGAATACTTTTAAATGATATAGAACCAAACTGAGAAGAATGCATTTGTATGATTTCAAAGTAAAATCTTATTTTTTAGCCAAAATATTATATGATTTTTTGGTATCAGATTCATAGATTTAACAGGATGAAATGAATTTTTTTTTTACAAAAAAGTCAAAAATAAATGAATAATAAAGCATCAATTGGACCAAAAAATAAAGATGCATGTTAATCTAAAACAAGCTTTGAAATTTGAATATTCCGACTTATAATCTTCACAAATATCATTTTTTAGAATTTTTTTGAATAAAAAAAACGAATAATCCTGATTATAATCTTTTAATATTAATTACTTTCGAGGGAAGGAAATTTAATAAAGGATTACTAATACTAGTACAAAAAACTAGTATTACTCCCATCATATTTAACTGAACGGTGTTTCTTAAAGATTTTTTTTTGAACTATAGTTTCTCATAAAATCCTGATGGAAGAAAAAAAAAATATTTTTTCGGCAATAAAAAAATATAAACAACATTAACTGGGTTGGATAGGAATTTATCAAAGATGAAGGAAAACAAGCAAAGGCAAAAATCATAGATTTCTGCTTAAAAGTCCTATCGAATCATTTTCTTTGAAATAAAGTTCAAGAAAATTATATTGAATTGTATTGTCTCATGTGGCTTTCTCGTATAATTTAAACTGTCTTTTGCAAATCCTTTGAAGAGATTTTAATATTTGTGCCTGAGTGACTTTTTATAAACATTCTTTTAAAGCCTTTAAAAATTGTTTTGAAACGTCAGATTTTAAGAAATGGCGTTTCTCAATTCGGGGATATAAAATTTTATGAAATACATTTGAGTCTTTTCTTCAATTATAAAAGGGAAACGAATTTTATTAAGTAAAAAATATGTTTTCGTTTCCTATTAACTCTAAGGTGCTCATTCAAACATTGAGTTTTGTTATGTTTATGGGAACACTATTTCTGCAAAAAAATAATGTTGAAAAAAGATAAATTTTTTCTAAATAAACTTTAATTGCCGACAACAAATCATCAACAAAATTAATTACTTAGGATTATTCTAAATGTGTTCAATAGGGTGGATCAAATTTTATTTTCAGAATTTTATAAGTTACCTATGCGGAAAAGATGTTTTCTGATATATAGATAAAGGGAAAATAAAAATAAAAAAACTAATTTTTTGTGTTAAGTAAGTTATGCCACAAGGAAATTGAAATTAAAATATAGGGTGTCCAAAAAGAATGATTACAATTTCAAAAGTTAATTAAAAATTTAATAAGAATATTTTCACTTACGTTACTCACTTTGTGTTACATGAAGAACAATTAAAAGCTTCTATTTAATGAAATACGAGCTACTTGGTGCAACGTCTTTTTTTCAACCTTATTGTTTCTAAATGGTCCGATAGCGTGGCCACTCATATCTCTAAACATAACATACAGTAGAACCTGTTTTTGTGCGGTTTTCTTTATGCGATTTTATTTTTATTTAGATCTGTTTTGTGCGATTTTTTATGTGCTATCTTTTTTTTATGCGGTGTATGAATTTCAATAGCTTTGGCACCACTGTAATGTTTTCTATTTATTTACCAGTGGCGTAACGGAGAGTGTTAGGATCCCTCCCCCCTGTAAGTCAGGGGTTTCGCCTTTAATATTTTAAAAATTGGTTAAATACGTATTTAGCGTTAGTCAGGCATTGGGCCCCTAGAGTCCTGTCCCCCTTCCCGTGATGCGGGTGTGTACGTTACGCCACTGAAATGTAAACACTTCAAGATGTTCTGTTCACTTGTTATAAACAGTCTCCTGACAATATGTTTTCAGTTGCTTCCTCTCAACACTCCAGTAGCTCGCACTTGATTAAAGACGAAACTTTTAATGACAGTGATATTATCAATATTTTGATAGATTATGAAGACGAACAAGAATAAGCGGATTCTTCGAGAGCAGATAAAAATATGCAGGGACCTAGCTTTTTAACAAATTGGAAAGCCATTTTCATAAAATAGATACCAATTAAGAAAGTATAAAATTCCAAAAATGGGCTTCAATCATGTATATCTGGTTATTGTGACATTTACAAGCAACTGACCACGCGACCTTCGTCATAAAAATTTATCTCTTACTTTATGTTGCCAAAACATAAATCAATTGAAATTGTACCTTCAAGTGTGACGAAAGCGATTTTGAACTTATTCATCACAGGGCTTTGGATTACGATGAGTAGCAATGTATGTGCATTTTGAAAACTTATTCATGTATGTAATGAGAAACTATATGTTTTTAAAATGTTTCCATGTATAATATTTAATTATTTATTTTGTTATGGAAGTACTCTTACAAAAGATTCGTAAATATTTGGCATATTTTATAAATGCGACTTTTTTTATGAGGCCCTATTTACCGCATAAAAAAATTTCTGCAGTATTTCCATGAATTAGTCTGTTATATGTAAGAATTTGTGAAATTTCTGAATATTTTTTTGTGCGTTTATTTTTATGCAGTCTCTATCTACAGCACAAAAACAGGTTCAACTGTATTTGAACCTTCTTCTTGTAAAAATACGTGAAAAACATTGTTTACCTATCTTCAATTAGTGACTAATGAACTTATAAGTCGAATAATGGACACCATTCAGATTGTTCATCTTGCAATGCTTCATAGAACATGGCTAGAAATTTGGCATAGATTCGATGTGTTGCCAGTAACTAATGTTGCCGACATAGAAATTATGCAATAAAGCACAGTAAAAAAAAAACTTAGATATTTTCTTTATAGAACAAAAAAACTGTAAGTCAATAACTTTATTATTATTTTTTGTAATTAATATTTGAAGATATTTTCATACTTTTTGGACATCCGATATTTGAGTTTTTTCACATTGTTGTTGTTTCTTATTCCTCTTGATCGACAGAAACATCTAGACCAGTAATTCCCAAAGTAGTCTATATAGACCCCCAGGGGTCTATGTCGACTTGAAAGGGGTCCACGTCAACAAAAAAAAATTTGGGGGTCTATGATGATGGCTCTCAATAAACCAAATCATGATTTTTAGTTTAAAAGAAAATTTAGTCAAGTGGAAACCAGATTTCATCTATTTAATAGATTTATTTACTAATTTTAATAAGGTTAATTTGCAGTTACTAGGTGACAGCATAAATTTTATTAAAACAGGGACCATGTCCACAATTTCGGCTTTTAAAAAAGACATACCTGTTATTTATTACGAATTATGGAATATCGTGAGAAAATATATTTTTAACTGCTTTTCTTAGTGGGAAGAAGTTTCAGCGTGGTTGCCAATCTCCGAAACAAAAAAAAAAAAAAAAAAAAGAGGGAAAATAAGGTCTGGACACTACTAACTGAGATGATTTAGGATCAAACCTCACACGATTGATTCCAAATGTTGCAAAATTGCTATTGAAGCACCAGATTTATTCCTCCTTTTTAAAAGCATTTGCTTGTTTCTCACTTATTTTATGTATTAATTAAATTTTAATTTAATTAACATGTTTTTCTTAAGTTTCAAACACTATACTTCACTTCAGTTACAAATTTAAATCGTTTAACGTAAAATCTATACCTGTCAAAAAGACATTTAAATTGATAAATTTGCAAAAATTCAATATTCGGTAAGCAGGGGCTACTCCAAACCAAAAAGGTCTATGAGACAAAAAAGTTTGGGAACCTCTGATCTAGATCAAGTCCAAGAACCCATGCGTTTTTAAACAATGTAGAACTGTAGAAAGAAAAGAAAGTAGCCGGCTCTTATGGCAACCAATACAAGCTATGATGTGGGCAGGAACGGCTTGGGTCACATTGCAGTTTGGAGAAGAAGGGTAAACTTTAAGACCAGTCAGATGCCGTTGAGCTCAAATATGTCCACTGCGAAGCCTAGCAAGAGTAGTTTCATCTCGCCTACTGCCTGGCCCAAGCAAAGCAACACCAAGACGGTTTTCTTCATACCACTAATGTACCGGGACCTGCTTTTAAAAAGATCCGATAGCTTGTTTGATCCGGGTAGAAATTTCTGAAAAAAAAAAGGCAGCCGACAAGTGTAGAACCTTTACGGCTGCCTTCAACAATCTCATTCTCGCAGACATGCATGGACATGCATGTGCGACGGTATCTACTGAAAAAAGATCTTAACATTGGGACTCAAGCTATTTAATAGCTGGACAATACTTGTTGCATTTCATAGTAAAAAGTTAAAGCCTTTTTTGTAAAAGTGAAACAATGATTTTAGCACTTTTTAATATTTATTACGATGAGAGAACATTTACTGAATAGTTTTAAGGTCACACAAAGTATTTTTAACGGATTCTTTAGTAATAATTAAAAAAAAAACATACTACCGAAAGGACAGTGCACGAAAAAAGGGAAGTCGCTAAAAGCTTGGGTTGGATGGAATGATTCGGACAGTGTAGGACAGGGATGGCGAACCTTTTTGGAACAACGTGCCATTTTTTTCTATAAAAGTGTTGAATGAGGTAAAGACGTGCCGTAAAATAATTTTGACTTGTAATTATTGCGAAAATAATAAAACTAAATACTAAGAAAACAAAACTCTATTTACTACGAAAAAGTAACCTTTGCACTGTATAATTGTAAATATTTTAGTTATACGTGTAATTCAAGTGCTGTTGTTGTAGATTGTGTGGATGACAAATAACTTAGAATTGTAAGATATTACTTTTAGCAGAATGCTTGCTCAATTGGAGTCATCTGCCAATCGGTTTTCAAGCAAATAATAATTTTTGCTGTGGTTCACTTTTTTGACAAGAGAATTGGCGATTTGTTTCAAAATGCCATTTTACAGACGATGTTCTGCATACCACACTGTTTCAGAACTTATTACACATACCGCTTTGTTGACTTTACTAATAATGCCATATTTCTATATGGACCAAATTTGAAATTCTCTGTTACTCTTACTATCTTGCTCTTTTTATTCTTTTGCTGATTGATTGACTGGTTGATTGAATATTAACGTCGCACTGTTCAGCTACTCAAGGGCTTTTAGCGACGGACCACGTAATTTTGAAGCATGGTCAAGTGACGTGGACGACACCTGAGCTGGCACCCCCCTCTCCTAACTACCACACCAACGGGAGGACGTTTCAGCTCTCGACAGATTTAACGTGTATCGCTGCCCTACACGGCGGGTCTTTAGTGGTACTAATTCTTTTGCTGAACTAGCCATGTTAAATAATACTTAAAAATCGTAAATATAGCACAAATAAACTTTAAAATACAGTTGTATCAATGAAATGGACTATGATATATATTATAAACAATTGTAGTCCACGATGTAACTAAGGCAAGAGAATGACAAACGAGTGTGCTCCCCACCGCACCTCGACTGATCACTTGCGTTTGTTCGTAATACTTTGTGGTGAACTTAGTTATTTTGAAATAAAATGCAAACAATTTTGATCACTGGCGTGCCCAAAATATTGTTTCGCGTGCTATGAAAGGCACGCGTGCTAATGGTTCGCCGTCCCTGGTGTAGGAAGGGAGAGCTGGGGTAAGGTAATGTTTAATTTGTACATTGTTTTATTCATTAATCGCGCGGTACTTATTTTTCAATAATCATAGAGTTTTTGGTTATTTCTATTGAAGAAAATTAGTTCTATTTCGAGATAAAAATCGTCCAACTAAAATTAAGTATTTTGTCATTTTTTCGAAAATTCAACCCCTTTGTGGCAATATTAAATTTTGAAATTATTATTTCTAACTATTTTTCTTCTAATCACCATATCCTAGAACAATTCCCCATTTCAATTTTTTTTTATAATATAACCGCTATCTACCTTAGTATTCAGCATAATGAAAAATAATTATCCATTTAATTATTTTAATTATAATGAAAACATCATTCAAAAATTTTAAAAATGTAAAGTTTTCAAGAAATTTTGTTAACCTTGAAATCTTTTGAATTTGATTCTTGGGAAAGTAATTATAATAGCTCGATGAATTCCATTAAGACTAGTTCAGAATTCATACATTTACAAAACAGTTTTTCACTATTCCTTTTTATTAAAAAAACACCATTACTACTAATTACGTGCCATTAATTTTAATTACTTAATCTTATTAACATTTACTAAACGTCTGTCTTGGAGTTCACAGGAAAGCTTTTATTATACTCAATAAACTTTGGATCAAAGATAAAATACAGTAATAACACTAATTGAGGGGATCACACCGTTTACTTTTGATGAAAATGAATTATTCAATTACCAAAATCTAAACAGATAAGAAATGCTCCAACAGATACTTTCCTGTTCCTATCACATCTTTAACAAGAAGACGTAATGAGATTTTAAATGATTTCCGCAAAGACAAAAGCAGGAAGACCGGAGGGGAAACAATATCCATTACTTAATTACACTTTCCTGTTCCTTTGCGAAAATAGTTTGCTTTGATAAGTGGTACTTTTTAACTGAATTAGTTTGGTATATATCGCCAAGTAAAGGCGAAAGAACATCGTTACAAGACATCTACTGGGAAAAAAAAGTTTTGAATATCTACTATAATTCCTCCGTTTTAATTAAAATGTATTATTACTACTGTAGAATTTCTATTAGGCACTACTATTTATTATTCAGAAAATAGAAACTTTGAAAATAGATTCATTAAATCCTTAACTGCCACCGACGTATATATGCGTCTTGCTCTAAACCTTTACTCAAACTTTTTTTCTGCTAGGCCGCATACATAAGTCAGCTACTTCAAGCGGGCCGCATGCTATGTTAGTTATTTCACGCGGGCCGCAACATGAGGATAAAAGGAGGAGGAGGGGGGGGGGCGAAATGCTTTAAGACCAATACAGCATAAATTTAAAATGAGGAAAATTGATCAAAATATTACAGGTTCTGTTTTTTTTTATTTATTATTTGTCTCTAACAAACACAAAATTAGAAGCATTTAAAAAACACTCCTTCACAATTTCTGCATCAGTAAACGGTTTCATATGATTACGAATAATACAAGAATCTTCATAGAATATCTATTTGTTACCGCTGTGATATTACCACTGACAAAACGCTTTGTTACTGTTGCAAAAATTATTCAAAAAAGCCTATTTATCACCTTTTGAAAGAGATCTTCGAGGAAAAGTGTCATTGAATAATTCCTGTTTATTGGTATTCTTTTAATATAGCACTTTCTTGACAAATCAAACAACTACTGATTCATGTTTGTTTTTCACTACAAAATAGTCAACCTCCCAATACTCGTGAAACGATGTACTTTCTTCGAATATTTTTCGCTTGCAAGATATGAAAGGTAGTTGAAAATTAGTTCCACTCATAAAATTGTGGCTACTCGACTATTGTCTGTTATCACTAACCATAATCGTTCAAAACAGAAAAAGAATATCAGTTTGCACTCGTACAACACCGACATCAAAAAGCAAAATTGATACTTCTGTTTTCTTTATAAATAATTTTCCAATAAATTTTTAATACAATGTTCTTAAATAATGAATTTCTTTTTAAGGGGCCATGACCGGGCCACTTAAAAAGGCTCGGTGGGCCGCAGGTTGAGTTTCTCTGCTCTAAACGATCCGGACGTATATATACGTCATTCCGAAATACGATCTTTTCTTCGTACTTCTATCAGTGCAACTATTTCGATGGCTGTGGAATGCAATAAAATGAACTTGACAGTGTTTAAGAAGAATTTATTTATCTCAGAGAAAAAATTTCTTTTTTATACCTTTTCTTTTCCCTCAAAAGCACAGCATACGCTCGTCTATGTGAAAAATGGTGGCACTAGAGAGTGAATCGTGGATTTTTAATTCACTGTTAAATGGTTAAGAATAAAAATGTTGCTGTAGTGTGAGAAAGAATGTAAGAAATATTTTTATTTTTGAGAAGCTGTAAGTATCATTGAATCTGAAACGTGTGTAACTACATCGAAGGAATTTTCATAAGACAGTATTAAGAATTTTAAAGGGAATGTTTTTTTTGAATTTCTTAAAATGTAAAATTTTGTAAGAATATAAGAGTTAATTTTTTATTTATATATAAATAAACTAGAAAAAATATTTAGAGTGGCTTGAAGAAAACTACTTCTCTTTAAAAACAGATTATGTGAATAATTTTACCATCAGTTGCGCTGAAGCTTTTTTTATACTCACTCTAAAATTCTAAGCTTTTTATAAAATGCAAAGCTATTATAATATTTCATTCATAAAAATATTTTAATTTAAAATCTATGCACACACACGTTGTAAATATGATGCAATGGAATTTCAAAATGGTACTATTATTTTAGATTGAACGCTTAGAGAAATTAAAATATATCAGGATTTATTGGAGTACCTTTTGTTCCAAATCAAATAATTCTTAATTTTAAATGTTCATTCTCGAACATTTCTAAATGAATAAATAAATAAAATTTTACAAAATAGAGTTTGTCGGAAAATCAATAACGCAATTCATTAATGAACATCTTTTATTTGGACATCACAGACACAGCGCACATTTTATACTGAACATAAAATCATAAAGTAGATAAAACAAAGTGGATGCAACGCCGCTACAGTTGCAATTTCAACACTCTTCTCTACAGTTATTCGTGTCAATTTACGATGAAAAAAGTTCAGATACAATAAATCTTATTGGAGGATTTGTAAGCGAAAAGTTATGACGAATGAAGATTGCAGATACATAAAACGACTAGGAACTTCTAATAGGTATGTAAAATGTTTCAGGTATACAATGTATGACCTAGGAATGAATTTCAGAACCAACTCTTAGGTGAGTATTGCATGAACTGGGAATATTTAGCTGCGTAGCCAGGATATGTATCAGGTTAAAAATATAATTTAAAGAACAATATGTAAAATAAATCAAGAAATATAAATTTTTTTAAAGTCAATTCCTACTTAGTTCAATTAAGAAAAAATTTATTTTGGTTAGTTTTTATTAAATAATTACAAAGAATATAAATATGTATATACATATGACAGAATCACAATATTAAGTGGTAAAACACCTTTTAAATTAACATTAACATTAACAAGCCACATTAAATTTGTAATTATATTTTTAAATAAAAGTTGAACCAAATAGGTAAGAATTTACTTTAAAACCAGTGTAAAAGGAATGCTGACGTCTAACTAAGATACAATTATTCAGTTTAAGTTAAATCTTCATCACAACTTTAACATATGCTGTTTTATCCTATAGTTCTTCCATCTAGAGGAATAATATTGACTGAAATATATCTCTCAAAATATAATTAATTAATGAAATTTAATTAGCGAATTAATATTTAAAAAATTGTATCAACATCAAGTGCCACATCCACTATAAGTTTAAAAATGTATTTGAACTTGAGTGGATGAATAAAAAGTATTTTATTAAAGATTGAAAATTTGTGAACAAGATATATAAATATATATACAGAGAGTGTGAACTAATAATAAGAATTGAAAAAAAGCGTATTACTATTGAACTATCCAAAAATGGATACAGATAATATAGTTTGATAAAAACAAATTTTATTTGTATTCTATTGACAGAACTATTGACATGAGAACAGCTGATGAAGTTTTTGTATCTGAATGTGCTCAAAAATTTATGCAGAAAAAAAGTATTATGTTTTGAGAATCTCAATTCCTATAGAGCTGAAACTAACCTTTACTCGAAGTATCTAATTGCATGAAATATATGTTTAAACTATCAGAAGAAAGTATAGTCATATTTTCTAGCTTCACAGAGTAAAATGAAATTATGAATCTATAGTTTCAAGATGATAACTGTACTGTTTATCGAGCTAAATTATACATAATAGGATTGTTGGACACGAGATTGTGTTCCACATATCACATGGCTTGAAAGTTCCCTAAATCTCCATCTCATTGAGAAAATGTGGGATATGTTGAACTGCTTAAAGGGGGAACACAAACGCCCACCACCGTATTTAGCTTCATTGAAGGACCAAATATAATTTAGGAGATAGTTAAACTCGATACTAATTTATAACGAAATCGTTCTGATAGTATGCCTAGAAAATCAAAGATCTCGTTTTTTCAATGGTAAACGTAACAGCATATTAATAACTAAAAAAAAGGATTCCATATTTTTTACCCAGTGTTTTTATATAAATATATAAGGAAGTCAATTTAAACTAAATTTCCATGTACCATTTATACCAGCGATACTCAATCTGCGGTCCACGAGCCGCATGTGGCCCACCGAGCCTTTTTAAGTGGCCCGGTCATGCTTATTTCTCAGGGAAATTTATTTATTTACGAACATTGCATTAAAAATTTGGTGGGAAATTCTTTCGCAAGAAAGCAAATATATCAATTTTGATTTTTGCTGTCGGTGTCGTACGGTTACGAATCGATGCCTTTTTCTATTTTTAACGGTTACAGTTAGTGATAACATACAACAGTGGAGTAATGACAATTTTACGGGTGGAATTAATTTTTAACTATCTTTCATATCGTATAAGCGAAAAATATTTGAAGAAAATATATCGTTTCAAGACGATTAAGAGGTCGACTATTTTGTAGTGAAAAACAAATATGGATCAGTAATTGTATTATTTGTCATGAAAGTGCTGTATTTAAAAAAATCCAATAAACAGGAATCATTCAATGACACTTTGCCTCGAAGATCTCTTTCAAAAGGTAATAAAGAGGCGTTCTTGAATAATCTTTGCAACAGCCCCAATGTGTTTTGTCAGTGGTAATGTCACAGCGATAACAAAGACATCCTATGAGGTTTGTAATATTATTGGTGTGAAACCGCTTGCAGATGTAGAAATTGTGAAGTATTTCTTAAATGCATCTAATTTAGTGTTAGTGACAAAATAATAATAATAATAATAATTAAAAAAAGTAAATAATATTTGGACCAATTTTCCGCATTTTAAATTTCCAATGTTATCTTGGCCTTAAAGCATTTCTCTCCTCTCCCCCATTTATCCTCATGTTGCGGCCCGTGTTAAATAACTGAAATATGTATGGGGCCCAGCAGAAAAAAAGGTAAAATACCCCTGATTTATACAGTCGATATCTCGGAAAAATCCTTATAAAAGATGTTTACTATAGTTATAATAGCATGTGCATGAGTGTCTTCTTTTAAATTATCTTCTTAATGTAATGAAGTAAGATGGCGGTATCATTATTCAAAGGAATGGACATGAAAGAAATTTGAAGATTTAATTAGAATTTAGTTCTTTATCATGTTAATTAAATTCCGACATAAGAGCTCTTTTTGCTTTAAATTGTCAGTTATATTATGACGTTGTAAAGCGGAAAAGTTTGCTGAGCCTTATACCTCAAAATGTTATCCATAAAAAGACCTGATTGGTTAAGATGAGTGCTCTTTTTGAACCTTTTCCGCAGTTTGAAAAAAGAAAGGGTAAGTACAGGGATTTAAATTTTCATCGTGAAGATTAATTTAAGGAAACAAGGGTAAGTAGGAAGGCAATAACAGTTACTCCGGGTTAAAAAAAATTATAATGCACACTTTACTGCTTCGACATGAGTTTAAACCGACATAACTGTTTTTCTTATAAAGCATAATTCAATAAATTAACTTTTTAATGTTAGCTCTGTGGTGGAGAGTATGTTCTGTGGAGAATACACACACGAGAGTATCTTGTTTGCTTTGGTAAATGTTTTTCAATTCCTACTATTAACTAACACTCTCTATATATTTTTTAATTATTTATCTTGGTGGAATTTTCAATCGTTAATAAAATACATTTTAAAGCGCTCCATTGAGCTGAAGTTTTATATACATGATTATTTTGGATGACAATACAATAATTTAATTAATTGTAATAATTAATTGATTAAAACCAATTATTTAAAGAATTACAAATACAGTCACGTTTGCATTATTTTTGGCGACTTAGCGACTCTTTTGGCGAATTGTGTCAAAACTTGAAAATGTTTTTTTCTCACGTTTTAAAGCATTCAATTGAACTGAAATTTTATATACACGATTGTTTTGGATGAAAATACGATACTTTAATGATAATTAATAAAATTAATTACCACTTAATGTTGTGATTCTGTCATATGTATATACATATTTATATTATTTGTAACTATTTAATAAAAAGTAGCTGTAAAAAATAAAATCTTTCTTTGTTTGAAGTAGGAATTGACTTAAATTTTTTTTTTATATTACTTGTTAATGTGTAATTGGATTATGTTTTGTTACTGTTATCCTAATTTATGTAAATTTGTATTTGTAAGTGTTTAAGGGAGTCTTTGATTAATCTTGGAGTAGATTATATATTTATAGCAAGATTATTTCAATAAAATATTTATGAAGTATTAAACTTTACAAGATTGTAGTTCTGATTCAAATTCTTTGGCAGAATACTTTAAACTGATGTCATTTGTCCCTCAGCACGTTACATTTATGTTTTGAAATTGTGTGTTGAAGTTTGATTACTAAGAAAAAAAATTACTTATGTTTGGAAAGCAAATTTCTTTAATTTCGTACTTATTAAAAAATTTAAATCCTTGCAAAAGGAATGAATTATTTGTAAAGAATGGGTTCACTAGAACTATACTATAGTGATAAAAGACGAACTTGATGTTTTCTAAATATATGTATATATACACATATATATTGAATCCATAAAACAGGTTTCTTTTCTTAAAAAAAAATCAGTAACTATTCCAGAATGAAAATTTATGATAAAGTAATGGCAACAAAAAGCATATTTTTATTCTTTAAATTTTCTTCTTAGCTTAGATTTGAGTACCTCTCTTTTTTTATCAAAGATAAGCATAACTCTAATTCTAAGACTCAAAGCTTAAAATACCCTTTCATTAAAAATTATGTTAAATAAGAAATATTATACTTTGACATTGTTTTTTGTGGTTTAAGGAACCCTTTATTGCCCCCACCCCCTACATTGCCGCCTACATTTACACTAATGTTTAAATTTGTTGCAACGGTTTATAGTAAATTTTGGTATTTTTAAATAGTTAGTAATAAATAAATCAGAGAAAGTAACAAATACAAGATATTTCAGCTTACGTAACTCTCTTTAAGCATTTATTTCTAAACACACAAGTGCTTTTCTATCCAGACATGATGCTTTTTTTCAATACCTAAAACAACCTACTTCATAATTTAATTTGCTGTTAAATTTAAACTAAAATCTTTATTACTATAAAAGTATAGAACTAAATAATACAAAATCTTTTCCTTCCTAAGTTGTCTGTGTTTATTTTATATAGGGCGTTGTGACGTCTCTCGCGTCTTTCTGTTAACATGACTCCTATGTTCTTTGACGGCCACGATTAATGGCAAAACTTTTCCAACCCAATACCAAGAAGATAAACGATCATAATATGTAAATGAGATATACTATAAAAGGATAGCGTGGCAAACCTAGATATATCGTGGCAAGCTTAGATATAACGCGGCAAACTCAGAGGTATTAGTGTGGAATTATTCTGATCGATAGCGTGACAAAGCTTAGTGTGAAATCTTGCGGATCAAGGATTAGCAGTTAAGAATTAGCAGCATTGCGGATCAAGAATCTTCATATATAAAGTTTATAGATAATATTCTCTAGGTCAAGGAACCAGAACTGAAAAAGGTAATATTGGATATAAGTAATTAGATGAATAGGATTATTTATAATAATTGAGATAGAGGATCTAGTTGCGTGATCTGACTTAAATACGTGATTTAATTTGGGCTTGACTCTCACTTTAATTAAATTTGTCAAATTAGAATTTAAGTAATATAAGTTATTCTTAATAAAAGTTGTATTAAGAATTATGTCTCATCATTTTGATAATCCCACACCTCTAGCTTACGCGGAACCGGCACGACATGGTCATCACAGGATGGCTATGTCTCAGCGTTAGTGAAAAATATATATATAGCTTGTTTTAATAACAAACAATATTTTTATAGATAACATTTAAATTGAACACAAAACGATTTTATTTCAACCTCCACGTAATTTATTTTTACTTTATAAGAGTGTTTTCTTCTAGATGGTTTTAGAATCCTTTTTTTTATAATTTTTTTCTTAAAATTGATTAAATTACTTTATTAATGCTTTTAAGCCTATAGCTCTGAAATGTATTTCGTAGAAGTAATTCTGTTTCTCTCGCTCTTACAGTTGGGAAGCTTTAGAAAATAATTTTCAATCTCAAATACTTACAACCGCCATTAATTAAATACTAATATCATCATAGTTTATTGCTTTTTTAAAGAATTATCTGCTTTGAAATTTTTTTAACTTTCTATGAAGAAATCAAATTAGATATTATAAGAAAAATTGATTAAGCAAAGAAATAAGTCATTATTAGTTATTTTATAAACATTCTGAAGAATATGAATTGTTATTTATAGAAAACCAAATGATTCCGAGGATTATGTTCTTGTTCCTGTGGTAGAAAACGCTTGACAGTAATGAAAGGGAATGTTTTCTTTTCTATGTAGGATATACATCTAGCCATTCCCGTTTTCTGTGTGTCCTGAGAGACAGAACAAAAGTTTAATGGAGGAACCAAAGTGAATTATAAATAAATTCTTTTTATCAAACCTATAATTTAAATTTTCATTAAATATTATTTTTATCTGAATTTTTTTAGGCTTATTCAAAATTCCTTTGCAAACTATTCTATCCCTAGTTCAACTATATATTTATTTTTCATTTAAGTTGATTTTAAAATAACAAAATAATAATTTTACAACCGAAAAACAATTCTATAATTAAAAAAAAGCTCATAAAAAAGTAAGATAGTAATAGTTTCATTTTGATACAAGGTGTACAGATGATTAAACAGGGAAAGGTTAAGTTTAAAATTTTATAAGCAAATATAATATGCCATTAACTAAATTTAGAGGGTTATTCTGAATAGTAAGGGATAAAAAATAATTAAATTATCATATTTCACAAGTAATAGAATATTCAAATTGATTCTAATAATAAAACTAAATAAATAGAGTAGAGTAGCGAAAACTCGGTCTAATATGGACCGAGGGGGGGGGACGAGTTTGTGAAAATGGGGTCGAGAGTGGGGTTAAAAAAGAAGTGCGAGTGTTTTTTCAGAAAACATTGTATGTATTGTTTGCTTGAGAATACAACAGAAGATAAACTGCTCTAATACTCATAAAAAAAGGAAAAGTGAAAATTAATGAATACATAGTACAGTAGAACGTCGTTTATCCGAACGTCAATTATCCGGAGCGTCAAATATCCGAACCAGTTTTTTTTGTCAACTTTTGTCAACTTAGAAGGCAAAAAGGACTACAATGACTACCACAGGGATGAGATTACCGACTTTGTCCAATGGATCCCAGGATTTCAAGAAGGCGATGAAGATATAGAAATCTGGATGGCAATCGATGCAGATGACTCAGTGGATTTCAAATGCTAAATGATGACGAGATTGTGACTTTCGTGCAAGCAGCATCCGACCCTGTCGACGATGAAACGGATGAAGACGAGGACAACAACAACGAAAGTAGCAAGGATCTATCAAATTCTGGTACGTTTTCTGCGTTAGAGACAGCTGTGGTGTGGTACGAACAACAATCAGAGTGTTGTCCTACACAACTACTGCTGCTCAAGAGATTCAGAGACCTTGCAGCGTAAAAACGAAGGTATACAATGGTACAGCGCAAAAAATAAGGGATTGTTTTACACAATAAAGGTAAAATTGCGACATTTTGCACTTATTTTTCTTTCTCTTCAAGCACGTTTACCGCATGTGATGATTTTCAATGTTTGCATAGTGTCCGGCTCCAGGGGCGGCTCTAGGGCCGGAACAAACTCGACCCTTGCCCGGGGCGGCAAATTCTAAGGGCGGCATTTGGATTGAATTTGAAAATTATATATTTTTTTGACACAAAAAATTTGATTTATTTTCTGAAATACTATTGGGTGTGAATTTGGTATTTCATTTATTGCACCTTACTTCCTTATTTTGTACTCTGCATGCTTAATGTCAGTTTTTTTTTTACGTTGGAACTTAAGTGTTCGAAGCAGGATTATATGTTCAAAGTTGAAATTTGACATTTGTACATCTTTCATTAGTAACTTTCTCCCCATCCCGGAGTGGGGTCACTACGAACATTCCTTTCACCCATACGACATCCGGTGTCAGCTATCTAAAAATGCACATGTGCAATAAGAGTTTTTTGTAGATAGTCACAGGAGTTGTATTATTTTAGTAGTTACTAAAAGGTAAAATAAATGTTTGTGATCCCCACCATCAGAAGACTCATTTGAGATGAAACTGGCATTTTTTGAAATGGGTGATTCCTTCTCTTACATTTTACTCATTTGAATTAAAATAAGTGATTATGTCCTTAATTTCGAATTATTTTGTATCTGACTTTTAATATATATATATATATATAATATTGCGGTATGTTGCCTTTTTGTTCGCTTGAATTGTTCAAGTTTTATAGGTGTGTATTTATGGGAACAACTGATTTCTTTTTAGTTATAATTTTTTGATTCGTAGAGAAGGGCGGCATTTTTCATTTTTATCCGGGGCGGAAAAACTGCTAGAGCCGGCCCTGCCGGCTCCATGTACTGCATGGATCGCATTCGGTGTTCGGTTATCTGAACAATCGCGTATCTGAACGGTGTCTGGTCCCAATTGATTCAGATAAACGATGTTCTACTGTATTCAGTAAATTACCTGATCAGACACACCTCAGAAACAAAATATAAGGAAAAAATATATAGAGAAATTATCCTTATACAGAATAAATCCTTATAGAGACTAAAAGGAAAATTAAGAAGCTACTTTTTTATGAGAAGTGAAATGTCCTGTTGTCTTTATTTCTACTTTCTATGTTTTGCAACTTCCTTACGAAGAGGATGTAGGAACAGTAAGTCCATTACCGATGCACCTTGTTGTCCAAAATACTGAAGGTGACCTTTAGACAAATACGACAGCCTTCAGTTCCTCACTGTGTGATATCTTAGGAATTTGTTCAGCGTCATCAACGAAAACGTCTCTTCATCATTTTCCGCCATTTTTTTCGTTAACTGAGACAGCAGCAATAATTTCTGCATAAGACACTCTGCAAAGGTGTGGCCGAGTTATCTGGACTACCGAGTAATCGAGTGCCGAGTTTTCGGGACACTCTACTGTATACTAAATGAGCAACTGATGAAATTGAATTTTTCATATTGAATTAATTACGAATTAAGTCTTTTGAGAGAAAGCATAATCCTTTAAAATTATTATGCGAAATCTTCTATTTCTGATCCTCGAAGTTTTATCTATTTATGTATCTTTTATGCTATATAAGTTTTTTTTTATAGAAAAATAAAATTGAAGTACTAAAATTGGATAAATAATTCAGTATTGAGTATTTTGCCTTGACACCAGCAAAGTAACGAGCATCACTTTTCAATTTAAAATAATTTTTTCTGAAAATTTTTAAACCTCTAAATAATGAATATTGTTAATTATACAAATTATTCATACATTCCATTCTATAGTATTTATTTTAGAAGAACTCCTTCAAGAACTTTTTAGAAATTTAAATACAATACTTTTATATACTATTGAAACACTAGTAAATCAGATACGTTAGCATTTTCCAAATTTAAATTTTCGTAATCTATGGTTAGAACTTCATCAGAATATTATTAAGGTAGCCTTTTGAATATTACTCAATGCAAAGAAGAATATCACAAAATTACATCAATCTTTTAAAAAAAGAAGCATGAATTCTTTAAGAAAATTACTTTCTATGTTAAATTATAAAATCAAAATTGACAGTACAGGCATTTTAACTCGTGTCAAATTAAAGGCAGAAAATAAATAAAACAACTGGGTGATTTTTTTTTAAATACAAAACTTTTTTGATATTATTATAATCAATGAGTAGCTTATGTTATTTCTGTAACTATTACTCGATGTATTAAAATTTATAAATTTTATACAATATGTTTCTGCAAAATTTGTAGAGAAGAAAAGAAATAGTGAAGATTTTGTGCGAAAAAGAGTATTATGGTCATAAATAATATATTCATAGAGTGTTTCAACTAAAGAGAATTCGTTTTGAAGCTACTTTTCTTTTGTTAACTGCAAAAGATTATAAGATTCTGAATTAAAAAAGAAAAAAAAAGAAAAGCCATCAGCTTGTAACTTAAGTAAAGACATGTTTACAACTATCTACCTTCAGGCCTCTAGTTAAGTTTATAAGTATACTTAAACTATTCAAGTAGAAGCTATTTTGATTTGAAAGGAACTCTAAAGCAAAGCTGAAGTTCTATAGCATAATAGAGGGCCACGCTATTTTCTTCACGAAAAAAAGTGATTCTTTTTTCTTAAAGATTGAACTACATTTTAAGAACTATGTTGACGTTTTATTATATTCAATGGAACATGATATTTATGTTATTATTTTCCCTGAAGCAATGTAGGAGAAATATAACTTATAGTAGTGAACGCAGATACAGCGCTATTGATCAAGCCTTGCTATTTAATTTATTTTTCTTATTTATTATCTGCTCATGTTTGCTTTACATAACTGAACGCCTAAGAAGAATAAAAGAATTAGATTCTGTTTGGATTTAATAAAGTTATATTCTATTTTATCGTTTCTGAAACAATTTATTTATTCTAGTTTCGATAGAAAAATCTAGACATTGGTGATTTCCTGAACTTTATTTGAATGTATTTTTTGAATTTTCTACTTCAATAATTTGAATTAGTTGTAAACAAATATATGGAAAATATGCAGTAAAATTCCAAGGAAAGTAAATCTGAGCTCTCGGAAGCTAAATAAACAAAATGGCTGTGCAACATCAACTGTGTTAGAATAACGAATCAAAATTTTGGTTTATTCAACTTGAAGTGCAATTCTTTAACAGAAGAATAATCTCTCAAGATTCTACAATATATCCCAAATTAATTTGAAATGTTTTGGAATCGTCCTCTAACCAATCCTCCGGACTCTCAAAAATGTGATATAAAAACAATCTAATTTCTCATTTAATAGACTCGGAGGAAATCATTTTGAATATACTTTTATGGGAAAACAAGTTTGATAATACATAGCCATCAGAAATTTTTCGTCATATGCAAGGTTTTTTGCTGGGAGTTTCTTTTCAGAATGTGTGTTAAAAACTCTTTTGCTTCAACGTTAATTACATCAATCCAAAATCATACTAGCATTTAATTAAGGTACCTTTACTATTGTAAAAGGGACGATAAGATTATTTCTATGTATTCGAAGTTAAAATCATTCTCTACGTGCATCAGCCATAATGCTAAGAAGAATTTGGATTCGAATATTTAAGCAATAAAAATGTGCATCTCACACCTTAAGGGACGACTTCCCTTTAAGTTTTTTGAAATCAAGCAAAGAAGTCGTTTATGGTTAGAACAATATTAAAAGTTTACATGTTAATACCATAATACTTTCGGCACTAGAATGGGCATAACCATGCTCGTTTAAAAAGACTGAAAACCCGGAAAACTAAGAGTTGGAAGAAGCAGACAACTATGGTTAACAACGCATTCTGGACTTTTCTTGTTCAGTGACTAAGCCATTAATATATGCTTATTGATACAGGAGCTGATATATCTGTTGTTATTTTCCACAAAAATCAAAGGAAAGAGGTTAGCGATCTGAAAACAATATTTTTTACTGCTAGTTCCTCTACTATAAATATACTCTATTACTACTGGTCGACACTAACCATACGCCTACCAACCCACTGATTAAGGCTAGATTAATCAAATGAACTTCATTGTCTTTAACAAATATGTACATCAATATTTTATATCCATATAGTATAACCTTACTAGAGAAATTCAAATACTATTCGAATTGAAAAAGATCTTTTTATCCAACACAAAGTAAAGCATCAAATTATTATCAAAGGTTCTCCAGTTGCAGTAAAACTATGAAGATTATCAACAGAGACCGTGGGTAGCCTAGTGGTTAGGGCATCGGACTCCTGACCGGAAGGCCTGGGTTCGATGCCCGATGCCACCAAATACCCTCCGAGTACACACGGAATACGTGTCGTTAAATCAGTGGGTCCGAAAATCTTGTGGGCTGAATCCCGAGTGCAGGGGACTGAAGAATATTTCCCTCCAGTTTCATGCCTAAATTATGGAGGCGGCGATTGGTGATGTCGCCATCTATCGTCCCTTCGGGGAATTTTGCCGTTCTAATTCGTACTATCACCTGTATGGTGGCCAAAGCCAAACGATAGGCCTACTTCTAACCTCTTGCCACGATGAAATTTTTGGGCTTCGATCTGACTACGTCAGACAGGTGACATTAGAAACAACAACAACAGATTATCAACAGAAAAGTACTTTGCTGCTGATACATTACTTGAGATTCAGCAAGGAATTTTTTGACCAACCACACACATAAGTTTTTAGGCAATCTCTCTTTTCACCTAGTCTAAAACAAAAATGTGGAGACTGTACATTAAGGTGTCAAACTCGCGGCCCTCCGGCTGTATGTGGCTCGCAAGGAACATATTTACGGCATGGACAATATATCAGCACACAATAATATTTATGCAGTATGTTTAGTTATGCAGCAGTTTATTTTTTTGCAGTATGACTAGATGATACTACTTCGCATCACAAATAAGCATAAAAAACTTCAAATCTTAGAACTGAATTTGAAAAAAGATATAAAGATTTTAATTCTTTAGAAGACACATTTTGCTTATTTTTTTCAATTTTCTCAATAAATATAGACTCAGTACCCGGCCATATGGAAATGGAGGTGATCCAAATTCAGTGCGACTCAAATTTGAAGGCAAAATTCATTGAAGTGGATGTGCCCGAATTTTACAAATATTCACCATCCATGTTTAAAAATACTCGAAAATTTGCATATGAAAATATTTCCATGTTAGGAAGTACTTATTGATGTGAGCAGTTTCTTCCAGTTATGAAAGGAAATAAGTCTCCTGTTAGAAATAGTATCAATGACACTCACCTTGGGTCAGTTTTGAAAGTGATCACTGCCTACCAAATTTTTCCTGAAATAAGAAATATAGGAGCAGAGAAGAGATGTCTAATGTCAGGACGCAAACATTAAATTTTAGTTGTTCTTGAATATAAGGTTATTATAATGTCATTCGAAATAAACCTACGTTTCTAAAATAATGGATTTGTTTGCGGCCACCCTAAAGTTAAACCTTGTTTGCTTGCCCCAAATTAATCTTTCAGTTTCACACCCTTATTGTTCACCATGTAGTAATTAACGTGGCTTATAAGAACCACATAAAGCAATACGGCAAACAAGTATCCCAATCTATTTCTGCATGACTTCAAACATTAGTTATAATAAGGTGACCATTTATTTTTACAATGAAAAGGAGGACGAAAAATTTAAGAAAAAATTACAACTTAAATATATGAAACGTTTTATTAATTCAAACAAATAGACGCTAATTACGTTTACATTCTTTTTAATTATTATCTTAAACGAGTATTTTTCCACTGAATGATTTTTTTTGTCAACATATCATTTTTTAATGTATCGGAAAATTCGGGTAAAAAATATCCTTCTTACTGAATTTTACGGTAATCACACTGTAGATAAAATATTAACATTCAATTTTGATTTCTCACTAGTCTCTTCACAAAAACCATTACGAACTAAAAAAAAACACACTTTTAACTGTTGTATTAGTTCTAGGGCAGCACAACGTAAATTCAAAAAGAATAACTAAATTTTTATATGGAATGTGTTCATTTTTGAAATGGTTAAGTATTTCCACCCATCTTATCAATTTCATAATGTTTATGTTCCAATTGTTTCAATTTATTATAATTTAAATGTACATTCCGACTCTTCCAATTTCATCAAACAAACCATTGTCAACGATTTTAATATCAGGCATTTCTTTTGATAAAAAATCAACACAGTTTTCTATATCTGCCCAATTTACTTGAGATGAAGTCAATAAACACCATAGAAAACTGTTATTTCCTGTGATATTTATTTCAGACCATTCTTCGATATTTTTGAAACATATTTGGTTCATCTCTGAAAACAGAGATTAACAGATCAATTTTAAAATATTGAAAAGGAGGATATTTTTCGAGGAAGGACAGAACCTATAAAAAGAGGACTGTCCGCCCTAAAGGAGCACATTTGGTCACCTTAGTTATAATGAACCTTTACACATACACACTAAGTATTTGTTCATCCTATTATGATTGGTTCTCAGACGTGTTTCAAGCGGGATCATTGTACAGTGGATTCCATTAACACCCTCTACCATTTGAACAAGGCATTTCTGATTCTATATTGCTATGTGATTCCGAATCGTCTACCTTTGCGCAAATATTTGGCGTTGGTAATGAATCACACAGTATATATTCATAGGATCACCCTGTATATATGCAAATGATCGCAGGAATAAAATTTTCCCTATGCCCAGTGACCTGTGCAGGTCGTTGTATGGTTGATATGTATCCTAATCGTCGTTGTATGAATCACATTTATTATTAAACTAAATAAATAACATTTCTATTTGAATATTACTTTCTAGTTGTGCTTGTGATTTTTTAAACCGCTTATATTTCCTTAAGATGCTACGTTTTGAATAATTGAATTCTTTGCTAATGTTTAAATGATGCCACATTACGCTTTTGTCAGAATTCAGGACAATCGTGAAGATAGATAAAGCTATATTTTACAGGTTTGCGAGCTCCTGTGTAATGTTCAATTCAATAGTTGAATATACACTCATGGACAAAAAAAAAAAAAAAAATTAGTGAACCAAGAAATAATTGCGGGATCGTAACAACACTTGGCATGAAGGTACATGTCGGGGAGATATGCAAATGATTAGAAATTCAGCGTGATATCGCAATACGTATAGCCAGTAGAGGGCGTTTAACGTCATTCTCCGTGGAGTATAAAACAGGTAACAAAAGCTTGTTGGAGTGTGCTGAATCATTTACAAAGAAAGAGCTGAGGTAGACATGCCATTACGTTATTTTCGAAGACAATATGAGCAGCTGTCGCAGGTTGAGAGTGGGAGAGTCATCGGCATGATAGAAGCTGGATGGTCAGCTAGGCGAGTAGCTCGTTAATTAGGCCACTCTGATTTTGTTGTGACCAGTGGATTCGAAAGATGTCATTTACACGATGACCAGGCTCAGGACGCAATCGACAGACCAGTCGTCGAGAAGACGGACACATCGTACGAAATGCACGTGTACATCCAACTGCTTCGTCAGCCGCCGTCCAGGCACAGGTAGCACCTTCACTAGGGGCCTCTGTGTCTTCTCGAACCATACGAAGGCGCCTGGCAGAAGGACATTTGGGATCGCGGCGCCCATTAAGTGTGCTGCCCTTGACGCCCATCCATCGATGCCTCCGTCTGGAGTGGTGCCGCGCACGAGGAAACTGGACTGCAGTCGCATGGAACAAGGTCGTCTTTACCGACGAATCCAGATTCAATCTCAGCAGTGATGACAGTCGTGTTCGTGTGTGGAGACCCCGTGGTTAACGCCTCAATCCTGTCTTTGCTTTACAGCAACACACCGCTCCCACAGCTGGTGTGTGATGGTAGGGAGTGCCATTGCCTAGCATACATGTTCACCCCTGGTATTGATCCGTGGCACCATGACAGCCCAACAGTATGTCCATGACATCTTGCAACCACGTGTGTTGCCACTCCTACAACGGCTTCCATGAGCCATTTTTCAACAAGACAATGCTTGGCCTCACATGGCAAGGGATTCCAAGACTGTCTCCACACTGTTTCTACCGTTCCTTGGCCTGCCCATTCCACAAATTTGTCTCCAATCGAGCATATCTGGGTTCATTTGTGACAGCGAGTTTGGCATCCCACGAGTGTGAACGAATTATCCATCAATGCGCGATCGTATCGTATCTTGCATTTACGCTATAGAGGTGGTTCAACCGGGTATTAAATCCTCCGTTCTTTTGCCCTTTTCTCTGAAATAAATGAGTCATTTTCTTTGATTTTCTTATCAGTTACTTATATGAAAGTAGTCATTACGTATGTAAAATTTCGTTTCGTTTTGACTACTCCTTCTAGGTGCGCTATTTTTTTTGTCTATAAGTGTATTTGTAAATATTTGTTGAACTATTTCAATTATTTTTTTTCTTTTTATGTATTTTTTATTATTAAAATATTTAATTTATCTTTTAGTGACCTGAAAAAAAACGACATAAAATTGAGTAAAAATCTAATTAAGTTTTGCATGAGCAATAAAAAAAGTTCTGTATAATCAAAATAAATGTCTGCATAATCAATAAAAAGTTTCTGAATAATCAATATTTTATTAGTAATAATATTAAAAATAATGAAATATCGGTCTTAGCTATTACTCATATTGAAGGATTTTCATTACAATGATGTCTGGCGTCGAATACGGCGGTAAAATTTTCATTAAGTATTCCCTTAGATTGCCTCTGTGCGTTTTTTTTTTTTTTACCTAAGGAAGTACTTTTTAAGATTTTTTTATCTGTCCAAACCCGAAGTTATAAACCACAAACATCTACTTGATAAAAAGACCTTTTAATTAATAACCTTTAAATGGGAAGCTGAAATATAATTTCTTTTCCACTAGAGCACTAGAACAAAGACCTTCACTTCTTCAGTGCGATAAATACAAAAGGAAGGCTCCAGTTAAAAGGTACCGCTCGCTAAAGCAGATTATTCTCGGGAACAGGGGCCACGAAAGTAATTAGGGAGAATGGATTGACTCCCCACAGGTCTTTGTTTCTGCAGACACCATTTAAAATCTTATTACGCATGTCGTTAAGTTTACGTGATGAAGACAGGGAAATGATATTGCCGAAACACTTCTTATCTGTCTGGAGTTTGATAATTGAATAATTCTCTTGTTCATTGAGGCTGAAGGACAATGCATTTTAAATTCTTGTTGCTAGATTTTCTTAAATAGCTTCAAAAATATATTTTAAACTTTATTCATAATAAATCCAATATTTTTATAATGAATACATGACTTCAAATATTTAAAGGCAGCATTTTTTGACGTGTTATTGTTTGTATTCTAGATATTTTTCGAATGCTGATAAAGTGATGAGTGATAAAATCATTAAAATTAGTAAACAAAAAAAATTAGGATACCCCTAACCTCTGTTATAGTTGAAAAATTATAAATCTGTATAGTTCTTATAAGTTTTATTTTTTATAATCAAAATGATTATAGGAGAACCAACTACTACAAAATGATTACCTGTTTAAAGACTTATATTTATGCATAAATGACAAAAACAACGAGAAGTAAAATCCTTAAAGAAACTAAAATAGTTATTATTAAAATTATTTAAAGAGCATTTGAATAATTTTCTGTACCAATACTCTTTAAAATTTTTATTTTAAAGGGCTGTAATTATCATTGCTTAAAATTCGGATGTTTGCAAATCTGTTTCTTTTCGTTACTGAAGAAGAAAATAAAACGCATTGAATAAATTTTTATAGTTTAGATTCATAAGAATTCTTTTAATTTCTCTTAATTTTTAATCTCGTTGCTTTTTATAAAAAGAGTACTCATTTGCAATATAATAAAAGTGCTGAAGTATATACATTTTATTACATTTTTACTAAACTTTTACAATTGTAGAAATATATATAAAATGTTTAAGCCATGAATCTGAAAGTAAAATAAATATAATATTAGTTTCATCCACACAGTCATCAAATAAAATTTTTCTTTTAAAGTAGACGTGATCGCCAAATTATTTCTGAAAAAAGAATGTTGCACTGTTGGACGATTTTTCCAATAGTGAAACCTCACATCGACATGTTTAACTTTAATACAAGTCCAATGTTTGTCTACCGCAGAATCATTGGAATCAGCACGTCTACAAAGTATAATAAAAGTTTCTCTGATGATTTTTATTTCCAAACCGACAAGCAAATATTGAAACTTTTCTAACGTAGAATTCAGAAGACTTTGGTAAAATGTTCTGAGATGCTTTCAATCTGTTTCTTCTTTTTAAATGAAACAACACTGCCTTCATGAAAATAAATACTTTTATGGAACTCAAAAGGAAATTATTTCTAATCTTGCAATTTAAAATAGTTTTACTTGAGATTTGTATAGATGTAAAGAAATAAATAGTTATGGGCAAATCTAATTCGAGCTTTGAAAATACTTTGACATTACATGTAATTTTTTTGATTAAATTACCATTCATAGTATAGTAAAGCATAGGTGTCAAACTCGCGGCCCGCAATGAACATTTTTGTGTGGTCCAGACAATGTATTGGCACACAATAATATATAATAAAATAACAAAACCGATGCAGAATAAAAATAAAATATGAAGAATTCGCTAAACGTTTTTTTTTTAATTGTACTCTCTTTTTTTTTGCTATTACTAAACAAAATGCGCAGATTAAATTTTTCTTGTCCTTTTATATCCATTTATTATAACATACTATTCGAAATAAACCAGTGTTTCTATGAATATCGATTTTTTTAGCCCCACTTAAAATTAAACCTTGTTTGTTCGGCCCAATCTAGCGTTTTAATTTGACATCCATATAGTAGAGTATTCTGAATTCTTATTCAAATTTTAAAGAACCTGTTTACATTAATTACATTTTAACACAACACGTAGGCTGTTAAAGGATGTATTTTTGAACCATTGCCAAGGGATGAGAATGAAACTTGAGCTGACATTCCCCTCTGCAACTTTTCGAACTTCCATACCACGCCTTCGTGATGACTTCTAGCCTCGACAGATTTTATATGCGTAGTCCATACACAGCCAGAAGAATATCTTCATATTATCAAACAAACATAATATTTTTATCTGATATTAATATACGTCGTACTTCGAAACAATATGAGAGTTGTTGGCGATAGACGTTATTTTGAACCACGGTCCTGCGACGAGGAAGACATTTTAGTTGGCGTTCTCCATATCGAGGTACTTTCTTCTCATGTTATCTGAGTGGACATCTTGTTGATCATTGAGGTTCCCGTCGTGGCTTGAATGCAGTAGGGACTGAGGAGATCATATATCGGACCCGAGAAAATGACAAAGAGATATTCACAAGAAGTCACTTTTATTAATTTTAGCTTTAGAACTAAGTACGCGATATGTTGACAAGACAAACTAGCCATCAGGAAATAATGGATACTTATCTTAAGGAGATGTCACCTCTGAAACACGCCAGTATCTTCCAATAGCGACTATAATTCAAGAATAAGTGATTATAATTTACGTACTCATTTATGTAACCATATTTTTCCGTAACAACTAACGACTAATCTGTACCTCACTGATTGTTTATATACTATTTAGTAGTGATATACTTTTTCGGAGTGGAGTTGTCCTTACTCAAAGTGCCAATTTGGCTTGACGGAGAAAAAATTGGCACAAGAGAGGATAGACCTCAATGATAGTGTATTGTTACATCCTCTCCAAACATCTACATCAAGCCCACAGGAGTTTTTTGAACAACAGATGTAACGTACATTAGCCCCTGCGCACTGTGGGTCTTCAATGGTGGTAGTTTTGGAACTCACTACTCAACAATGACGTCCACAATCTCGCGAACACTAAAGGCATTGTGGGGAGAGAGAGAGTTATGTTAACGTCGTATTATAAAAACACGGGGGCTATTTACGAATGACGTCAAAACTTTTAAGATCGGTCAAATGATGAGGACGTTACCTGTGCTGGCACTCCTTCTCCAAACTACCACACCTTGCCAACGGGAGGACTTTGAGCTAGATATACTGAAAGAGTGTCAGCTCCTCTACATTGTGAGTCATCAGTGGTACCAGGAACAAATATTCCGGAGATTTTATAAAATATTATTAAAAGACTTATTACAATGTAAATCTGTAATTATTATATAGTACATATTTTGTTATATATTTCACTCGTAGTAAACGAATCTGCATTTCAATGCAGTTCAATTTGAGAATTATTAATAAACAAGGCTATTAATTGCAACGATCCCTTTACAGTGAGAAAACTAGCATATAATTCCACTTGAAAAAAAAAAGACGAAAAAACAAAGAAACCCTTTTTTTCTCTTGGAATTAGCTAAGAAAGAAAATTTAGAAAATTTGATTAATTCAATAATGTTTCTGAGCCTAGTTTTTTTTATGGTTTAATTAAATAAAAAAAAAGTTTTTTTGATTATATTTCACACCAATTAAATTTTTCTTTTCATTTTAATTTATACTATGAGAGAGAGAGAGAAATAGGTGAGAGAGAATTCATTTTGCTTAAAATTTAATGCTTTTACAGCTTGGAAGACATACACAAGCCCTACAGCAAAAGCAGTTGATAATTTAAGATGTTTAGTAAGAATTCATACAAAATGAGATAGGAAGTCCATCATCAGAAGCTTTTTGCTACGAAATATGACTTTAAGTTAGTTTTTCAGGCATTAATACACTTATTTTTAACTACATTATGATACGAAAGGTGACAGAATGGAACGGACATTCAGAATAATTATCCCTATTTTCACTGTTTAGATTGTTCAATCACTTTTATACTGAAAATTTGTATCATGTGATTTTTCGTATAACTTGAATATATTTTATATTTGCTTGCTAGTAGAAAGAGTCATTCTGTTGTATAAATAAGTTGGAGACAAGCCATCAAGTTTAGTTTTAAGCTTTAAGGTTAGTGGTAGCCAAGTGGTCAACGTATCGGATCATAGCTGGCCCAGTTCTTAAAGCAATGTTAATTACCAAAGTATATTATAAGAAATCCTCATTATTCTATTCTTATTTGAAATAAGTATAACGATTATACTTACGCAAATTTATTCAGAGAAATATAAGACCACTTACTTGTAAATGATTTATGTTTATATCTTTAAAAACACAATACATTAAGTCCCATGTTGTTTTAATTCAAATTTTAACAGAAGCCTTTTTCTCCATCTGGTTGACCGAATGGTTGTTTTGTTTCGGTGGTTCAGTTCTCGAAATATGGTGGAAATAATGAATTCGAAGTAGACTAAACTTTTTAATTACAACTAGGATTTAACGGACAAGAACACATATATACACGCCAGACCATTGAAAAAAAAATCCTTGCAATCGAAAATATAATGAAACCAATCAGTAAGAGCAATAGCCTTTTCTATTGCGTGTCAAAAACACACATAAATTCGAATTCTAACTGTCAACAGAAGAATTTTTACTTCAAGATTCATTATAAAAAAGATGCCAACTTTTGAAACAGAACTTGCAATACCAAACGATTAAATATATCATTAAATAAAATAAAGAGTAAGAAAAATAAAAGTTATATAAATTATTATATAAACTAAAGCAGATGATAATATAATGGAAAAGAGAATAATTTCCAATGTTAAGAGATAGATATGTTACAATAATTTCAAAGAACACATTTCATACTTACATATTCCATATTTTGATTTATATTTAAATCTAAATCAAAAACATAATTCTTCCTTTTATACATAGCAACCTCTTCGATTCATGGTGGCGAGTTAAGACCCACAGTGTGCTGTCAAATTGTGTGAGTTATCTCTATTACCACAATTACTTTTTCCACATAGTATTTACCCATAAAGATGTTTAATAATTGTAGAAAATGTTAATTATGGTTTCTTTAAATACATTTTTATTTTAATGCTAAGGATATAGATGTAGAGTAAGCTCTGCATATTTTTTTACCTATAATGCGTATTTTTACATGTTTCATAGAAGAACAGTTTTTTCCCGGCAAGATTTGGCCTGGAATAACTTGTTTTTGTCAAGATTTAGCATAAATTAACTGGATTGTGGTAAAAGTTGGCGTGGAATAACTAGAAAGATTTACTGATATATTTTCATTTTTAACGAAGGAAATATTTTCAAAAAAATAAGACACCAATTTTATAATTATAATTGAGAAATAGTTGACTTATGTGACTATGACTAATCCTTCCAAGCAACCAGTTTGGTTTATTATAATTGATTGCATAAAAATACGAATCGGGATATTTGTTGTAGTGAACATTAGTATCATAGAAACCAGTTGACTTCGTCTGAGATGAAATAACCAAGGAGGACTTCCAAAGATTGTAGGGGGCAGCAAAAGCTTCCAGAAACTTATTCCTTCTGCGTTCCAGGACAGACTCTTCTAAACGCATGAGCAGTGGAATTCCCATTCGAAGCCGTGTTAGCTTGGAGATAGAGAGCTAAGAAGTGAAACTGTGTTTCAGAGACACTGGGTTGGTTCTGTTGAAATAAAAGCTCAAACATAGTCCATTATTTTTAGCCTGACTGTGGCTTTATTCACAGTGTGTCACATTATCAGTATTTTAGATAATTAAAAAAAATTCATTTCCTATTGAAATTTTAAAAAATATTTTTGCCAGATGGGTAGTTACAGAAACATATAGTTGAATAATTTTTCTTATGTTTTTCTCTCCTTGATTCTTAAATTTATAATCAAAATTCATTACATCTAAAACAAAGTTTCAATTCAATCACAGTAACATTTTATTTTAGTTGAACAGTATCAATAAACCAATCTGAAAATAAGAGCAGAAATAACATTTAAGAAATAAACACTCCATATGATTCGCCATGAAGAAAAAATTATTAAGCAGCCTTCTAGCAATGAAGTTGAAGACTGTAATTTGATATTTAAGGCACAATGTGGAAGTATTCAAATAAATTCGATAAAGTTATTTCTTTTAAGGGGTATTTTACGTACTTTGATATGAAAAACCCTCATCTCGTATTTTATATGAATGAATGTTCAGAGCTATAAAAGTGTACACGCTGGGAGAAGGAATCGAACTGTTTCATCCTGTCGGTATGTTGTGGTCTAATAAAACAGATACCTAACTCAAAACTTAGTTTTCTTATGGACATGTAAATGACTCATGATATTAAACAGAATGCTGATTCAGATAATATCGGTCGGTGCATGTTTGTGAAAAAATGGATTAATTATAGTTGGTACATGTTTGGAAAAATAGCGTGATTGATTACATTCTGTAATTATATAGCTAATTACATTCCCTCGCTTCAATTTTTCCTAGAAAGGATGTCAAAAATTTTAATGGCAATAAAATATAAGTGGAGAACATTGTACGATGTAGAACTTTATTGAATAATGCATTTGATTGCAGTGTAAAAATCTTTTAACCCAAAAATCGATTGATTCTTTTTATATCCAATTTTAAGATCAAAGAAAGAGTAACAAATACACAATATATTTTTCTCTTTGATATCTAACAGAATCAATGAAAATAATTTTTAAAGAAAAAAAGATAAATGTATGAAAAAGCCTCAATTGGACAAAAAATATACAAATTCATGTAAAAGAAGATTCGAAAATTCCAATGCACCAACTCTGATTATTCATAAATATCATTTTTGAGATTTTTTATCGACAAAAAAATAACTCTGATTGTAATCCTTTAATATTAATTCCTTTCAAATGAAAGAAATTTAATAATGGATAACTAATACTAGTACAAAAAAACTCGCATGACTCCCATCAGATTTAACTGAAAGGTATTTTTTCGAACTATAGCTCCACGTAAAGTCTTGATGGAAGAAAAGAAATTTTTATTTTTTGCTCGGTAGTAAAAAATATAAACAGCATTAGCTGGGTTGGATAGGAATCGATCAAAGATGGAGAAAAACAAGCAAAGGCAGGAATCATAGGTTTCCGCTTAAAAGAATCCTTTCGAATCATTTTCTTTGAAATAAGGTTCAAAGAAATTATAGAATTGAATTGTATTGTCTCATGTGGCCCGCTCCTATCATTTAAACTGTCTTCTGCGAATTCTTTGAAGAGATTTTAATATTCGCCAGGGACATTTCTTATAAACATTCCTTTAAAGTCTTGAAAAATTGTTCTGAAGCGTCAGATTTTAAGAAATGGCGTTTCTCAATTCAATGAAATAAAATTCAATAAAAGACATTTGTGTCTTTTCTTCGATTATGAAAGGGGATTAAATTTTATTAAATGAAAAAAAAACGATGATTTTAATTCCGACGAATTCAATAATTCATTCGAATAATTTGCTTTATAGTATTATTCTAAGGTAGAAAACCTTAAGGTGTAATTATAAGAATACCTTAGGATTATTCTAAGGTAGTAAACCTTAAGGCGTAATTATTAGAATAACTTAGGATTATTCTAAGGTAGTGTTTCTCGAACTAGGGGTCGCTACCCCAAATAGGGTTTCCAAAAATTTTAGGATTTTTGATATATTTTTTCTTTGAGTAAAATAACTAGTTAACCATTATTATTATTAAAAGGGGAGTTGGGAACCTGTCTCTCTCTCTATACTAACAATGTTAAATTGGCTGTTTTCGATGTACCTTTTCTCAAAATCTTTTATATGTACATGCTTGAAATTTTTCATACAATTAAATTACACCTGTCTCATTATACTGAAATGAGTTTTTAGCTAATTTTGAATTTCTTAATAAATTATGAAATATTTTATCAAACATTGTGAAATTTGATCCATTTTTCACTTAAGGTATCCGACTACGTTCGGAACCATGATTTTAAAAAAGCGCATAAATGGATAATTTTCATCATATTTAGTATCACTTAGATTAGAATACATGTATAAAATTATTTTAAGGACATTATGACAAAAAAAATTATTTAAATACACTATTTTGGCAAAAAATTAACTTAGAATAACCTTTTTTCCAAATGTTCTCCTTTTGTAAAAAATCCTTCTATTCTATTGATATTTTGCCTGTATATAGCTCAGACCTCTATACAGAGGCTAAAAATTCACATTATTTTCAGAGTTACAACCATTTGAAATAATTATCGGCGTATTTTCTTAAAATTTCTCCCTTCTGTTGTCGTAAAACATGGATAAACTCACTTCTAAGTTATATATTTCAAAAATTCTAGTTGGGCCTCTGTACAGGGGTCTGAGCTGAATACAGGCAAAATATTAATACAATAGAAGCATTTTTTACAAATGGAGAACATTTGGAAAAAAAGGTTATTGTAAGTTAATTTTTTGCCAAAATATTGTATTTAAATAATTTTTTTTGTCATAATGTCCTTAAAACAATTTTATACATGTATTCTAATCTAAGTGACACTAAATATCGTAAATATTATCCATTTACACGCTTTTGCAATATCACGGTTCCGAACGTAAACGGATACCTTAAAAAATTTGGAAAATATAAATTTTTGAGTTTTTTACGGAAAGCTCATTTGAGTATATATTAGATATCATTATAAATATTTCATTAAAAAGTTACATAGTTGAGAACAGTAGTTTCTCAGATAAAGTACATCGCACATTAAAATTTACATTTTGAGATAAATTGATTTTAATGTATACAGCTAGGAAATGTATTTAATGTATACAGCTCTAATCGGCTAGGAAATAAAAAAAAAAAATAAAAGGCTCAGTTTAAAATAAAAGATACATGTTTTGGTTTATATCAGACGTTACACTTTTAAGCAAAAACCAAGTACGTTGTTTACATTTTTCGCCATTAAAATGGGCGTGGCCCAGATTCAACGATTATTTAAAAATAGGTTGTAAAGGCTTCTATATACCCTAGAGGTTAAAGTAAGGTATTTTTTTTTAGAAAGGTTAAAATCTATACAATTTGAAAATGTAAACATCTCAAATTGTCCAAAAAATAAGATTTTAGCTTTCCAACACCCCTTAATAATAATACTTGAATTTTTTATTTATATTCTTATTGGGGAAAGCCGTCGTGTTTGTTGTGACTGAGTACAAGCAGAGAACTTAAGTCATCCATCGTCATGGAGCAACCTCTCCTCTCACCTACTTTGTAGACACCTAGCACACAATCACGCCTTCATTACTATCCAGAACTCCCTTTTCTTCTAAGCAACGTAAATAAAAGTAATCAAGCACATATTTCCCATTGATACATAAATCTTTCATATGCTATTGTTCATAAAAGGTTTTGGCCCCATTCATTTACTACATACAGATAGCGCTGCCATTCGTTTGCCATACTGTAAATAGTTTACCTTTTACTGCATGTCGGTGGCGCTGCCATTCTCTTGCCATACTATAAGTAGTTTCCGATTTTGTAAATAGTAACAAATATTTATATTTTAGTAGTTTTGTATATATGTTGATATGAGTTGCAAAGACCGGATGGTCAAAAAACGCCTATTCAACGCAATTTAACTGAGTATGCGGATTAGTACGTCACAAGATAATGATCTCTGAAGTAAACTCAAGATGCCCACTTTTAAGTGTATCATAATTTATGAATTGTGTACGAACTTTATATAATACTTTTTTTTTTCATTTTGCTACTTATAGTTTCTACATCATTTTATTCAAATTAAAAATTTATTGCAGATGTTTATTACTCTATAGGATAATAATATACTACAAATAAAACAAATATAGAAGTACTCAAACACATATAAAATTTGTGCAATGTTTATGCTATCACACAAAATTATGTACAAAAATGGGGTTACCACCCCGAAAAGTTTAAGAACCCCTGTACTAAGGCGTATTTTTTTTTATCGGAAACGTAATTCCAAATTTATGACGATGTATAACATTTCATTAGCTCAACATAATTTTTAAATCTCTGATAAATTAATTTTTTTTCTCTAAGTACAATAAATTAATGCTTTTTAATTAAAAAAAGCTTAGAATTCATATAAATATAAGATTTTTTTTTACTCTACCCCTTTGTAATTAAAAAAAAATACTAATTATTACATGCCGTCTAATTAGCTATATTAAAGTTTTCTAAACGTTTTATTTGGAGTTCTTAGGAAAGTTTCGACAGTTTTTTTATATTCAATTAAGTCGTGATCAAAGATAAAATTCAGTAATAACATTAATTGAGGGATCACATCATTTGCTTTTGATGAAAATTAATTATTATCTAAACATGTAAGAAAAATGTCCCAACAGATACTCCCCTGTCTCTATCACATCTTTAACAGGAGGACGTAATGAGGTTTTAAATGGGGTTTCCGGAAAGACAAAAGCCTAAAGACCGGTGGGGAAACAATTTCCATTATTTAATTACACTTTCCTGTTCCTTTTCGAAAATAGTTTGCTTTGATAAGTATTACTTTTAAACTGAATTAGTTTTACATTTATCGCCATGTTAAGACCGAAGAACATCGTTCCAGGATACATATTGAAGAAAAAAGTTTTGATTACATTATCATATCATTTCTTTTCTTCATTATTTTTAAATATATTATTACTACGAGAGAATATCTATTAAACACTACTATTTATTATTCAGAAAATTAAAAAATTGAAAATAGATTCATGAAGAATAAAAGTGTAGTGATAGCGTAAAAACGAATGCAGGGAACATTTTTACTTTTAGGAAGCAGTAAAAATATCCTTGTTACAGAAATGTGTATATCTTAGAGAAGTGTTTAACAGCTCAAAAAACTCATCAGAGTTTATAAAAATGTGTATATTTTCTTAGGAATAAGAATTAGTTCATATAATATATAAGTACTCCTTAAAAATATTTGAAGCAGTGTAAGGAAAACTTCTTAAGAGTAAAAACAAATTATGTGAATAATCTTAACACATCACTTGCAAATCAAGCTTTCAAATATTCATGATAAATTTCTAAGCTTTTTATAAAATATAAAGCTATTAATCATTTATATTTTGTCAATTACGCACCACAGGGTCGGGGTTCAAATCCCGGGCAGGGCAATATCGACTCGTCTTTCATCCTTTCAGTGGGTCGATAAATGAGTACCAAGTTTGCTTGGGAACTGAACACTGGTGTTTTCGCGTCAGGCTGAACACTTGACTGAAACATCTGGACATGCACCCCAGAGCCTAAGATCACAAATGCTGAGATAGGCACAGCAGGCCTTGATCCTCATGGGCTGTTGCGCCACTGAGTTCAGTATTTTGTCAAACTATGTGTAAATCCTAAATACGATGCAATGTAATAGTAAAATGGTACTATAGTTTTTATCTGAACTCATAGAGAAGAACAGAATTTGTTGGAGTACCCTTCTCTACAGTTATTCGAGTCAAATCGTAACGGAAAAAGTATGAATGGAATCCCACTTGACGTACAAAACTTAGGCAAAAATTGGTCATGACAAATAGGGATCGTAGAACGATTGGGAACAATTAATCGGTGCCAAATTTACTTAAGGTATACGAGGCTGAACCTAAGCAATCCATTTCAGAAACAACGTTTAGGTGTGAAATTGGGATTATTTTGCCGTGTAGTCCGGATGCGTTTCAGATTAACACCATTCAAAGAACGACGCCTAACACAAGTAAAAACATTGCTATTGAACTCTCGATAAATGGAAGCAGATAATATGGATTAATAAATACAGATTATATTTATATTCTATCGTCTTTAGAGTCATTAGAAGAACTTATGTTTTCAAAGCTGAATGTACTCAAACACTTGCACACAAAAAAGTATAGAAATAATACGTTTTAGTGGTAGATTTCTAGTTATGGGTAACTGGACCATCGTGTCTAATATCATGAAAGATTTGAACTGTTGACAATGTGAGACTAAAGAGTTGTTGTCATATCTCAAGTTTTACGAAACAAAACAAATTATAGATCTCTCTCTCAACAGTTTTCACTACACTGCTAATAGAGCTAAAATTCTACAAGACTAGTTTGATGAATAAGAGATTGTAATGATCCACATATTCCATGGTCTGAAAAGTTACCAAATCTTAATTTCATTTTGAAAATCTAGGATATTTTGAGACAGGAAGAAAAAATACAAATGCCCATTAAATTCAGCTTTATTGAAGGACCAGTTAATTATGTCATGAGTTAAACTTAATACATGTGTATCAACATCATGATACGGATAATTTTAATGGCCAAATATTATTCCCGTACATATTCTCCGAAAAACTAGGAAATTTCAAACTGCATGTCAGCAGGCAAAAGGGGTAAGATTGTATTAATATGCGATGACTGTTGTCCATGTCTAAGCCTAGGTTTAATACCATAAAAATTATGCAACTCATTTAGACGAAAAGCAGCCATCGGTTAAGCTGGTTTGTGCCTAGGTTTGCGAGTTGCGCACTTTTATTTGTTTCAAATTACTGTTTGGACGAGTATTTGACAATGAATGCTGTATACTGTTCTCTTTTAAAGATCTCAGATTGGCCCTACTTTTGCATAGGGGCTCAGGGCCACAAAAAATAAGACTTCTCTAGGCCCAGGGCCTCAACGAGTCTTAAGACTTTCTTGCACACTACTAGTCATGTTTTAGTAGCTATTGCTTTTGTAGTTTTATTTCTAGAAAATAAAAATTTAATTTATATGATACTGTGTTGTTGTTTCACTTTTGTTGCATGTACATCATATCTACCCATTTTCATCCTATTCGGATAACTCATTCTTGGAGCGTTGCGTTTTATATTATTAAGTATAAGCAGATATTTAAAAAGAATATTCCAAACAGTTACAAGAGTAATCGAAATATAAGAGAATAAGTTTTAATCGTGGTGACTAAATTTTAATTAAATATATCTAAAATTATTTACAAATGAAATAAAATGCTTGTCTTTAAATTTTTTTTATTCTAATAATCATCAATATCACACGTATTATATTTCAAGTAAACAGTTTTCATGTTTTCGTCTTAAGGGGACGGTGGACCTTTGAAATTAATTTCTTAAATTGTTAGCTTAATTAGCTGGAATTGGAATCAATATAGTAAATGATCAATATATTTCACAATTTAAATATATTTTTTTTAAAAAAAATTATAATTTGATTTTTTTTTAAAAAAAATTTAATTGTTTAAACTTTTTTAAAAATGCTCCTTGCGCATCAATTTTTAAGATAAGTACATAATTTTTGTTTTATATATATATGAACTATAACTAAATATATCTGTGCATGGATTTTAAATTCAGAATAAAATTTGATGAAAAAAAGATAAATTTTTTTTACTATATGAAATATTTCACCAATTATCACATATTCAAGGTATTCAAAACAACGTAAAATATGATCCGTTAAATTTTTTTGAAAACTAATGCACAATTTTGTGAATTACATTATCTTTCATAACTTGTTAAAATTTCTATGAGATACGACATGATATGAAACGCAAGGAGCATTTTACGTAATAAGGAAAAGAGAAAATTTATGAACTGAGAAAAATGCATTTTAAACATTTATTTGAGTAAAATAAAAAAAATAAAGCAAAATTTTACATAATTACTTACCTTTATATGAAAATCAAACATATAAGAGATTATTATAGCAAAAATCTAAAAAATATTTAAATAGTTTATTATATTTAGTTATATATTCAATAATTCAAGTAACATGCATCCGCAAAGCTGATACTTATACAAAAAATATAGCGTGGCAAAACATTCACTTAAAATTGACCAGCACAGTATGACAATCCTTCAGATTTTATATTTTTGTTTTCTATTTTATTTGAGATTTTACGCTTCATAGTTCTTTTATCTTTTGCTGTTTGAAAAGTTTTATTTCTGCTTTGCTTTAATCGACGCTCATCTCTTACTTCACTGATTTGCATCGAGGGTAATGAAGCATTCTGATGTACATGTTTCAAGGTAAACAGAGATCCAAAATTGAATTCACTAACTGCTGTTACAACAGATATTTCCAGTCTTTTCTTTGATTGGAAACTTTCTTTTGGGCAGTGACTCCAGATAACACTGTGCAAACTTTCATTTGCATTTTGACTCTTACCTGAAGTACACCGAGACAATATCTCGTTGCTTGCTAATCGCTGATACACAGGAAGAATCTTTGCAACAACCTCCTCAGTTAATTTTGTCTTCATAACTGAATGACTTTCAGGGGATTCTCCATTTGCTAAAGCTCTTTTGAAAAAACACCAAGAAAGTTTTCCATTAGGACATTTGTTGTGTTTCGGTTTGGCGTCTGTGGAGGAACAATGATAAAGTGTGGCGTAAATAGCACTTTTCATTTTTTCGCCATCTTTGCAATTGTCTTTAATGGCTTTTCTGTAAAAATTAGTTAGCTTAACTATTGTGGTTTCTTTTAAGCTACCAACCTTTTTGCCACCAATGCAAACACCTTTGCTTCGCCACTCTTTCACTTTGCTGCGTAAACCAGTTCCTAGGCGCTTGGAGATATGGTTGATACATTCCTCTTTTTTAATCGGTTTACCTTTTCCATAGATGTTCAACGACATCAGATGTTGGAATGTTTTTGAATCTCCATCCGACAATATACAAGTATAACACTTATTACACTCTTTGATGGATCTTTGCCACAAAATTGCAGCAGCTTCCATTTCCATACTAGATGAGGAACCTGTATGATTTATTTGACATTCAGATTTGTGACCTTCATACCAAACTGCAAAATCTGGACTATCGCCCGAAAGGTCTCTTGCTGCGGCAGTACATTCTGTACAATACTTTGATAGGATTTCGTAATCAATAACTAAACCTGTCAATAAATCAATAACAACTCCTATCCCGTACAGTGATTTATAGCCCCGCTTTTGCCAAGATCCATCAAATGACACAGTAATGTCTAAAACACCTGTTTCCTTTTTCTCTTCATCATTTAAATCAAGATGTTGCTTCCTAACTATATTTCTTGCTACTTCAAGAATCTGATGTTTCATCTCACTATTTTCTTCGGACAAAATTTTAATGTGCTTCGAAAAAGATTTTTTGTCCATTGCATTCATACCAGTCACTAATGCAAATAGTTCCAATCCCGCGTGTCCTTTTCCAAGTCTTAAAAAAGACGAAACCATTTTTTTGTTAATGTCAAAAAATTTTTTTTCTTTTACACGAGCACTGGAAAATGAGGAATTTAACACTGCCTCACAACTGGAGCAAACCAACACTAGTTTTGATGCCATACCCAACTGCGTTGTTTTTATGATATTTAAATCCTTCATATCACATTTAGGGCACTTTACAGTCGACAGTAAATTCTTCCATATGTTTGTATCAACTAATACATAAGTTGTATCATCTTGTTCATTTGCCAAATGTTCTACAGAAGTGTGTGACAGAAGAGACAGCTTTCTTTCTGTTGCTGCATTCAATTCACTAGAATTTAATGTGCAAGTATTTACTTCTGCATTATTTACATAATTAGAGGATGCATGACAAGTTGCATTAGGGTCATTGTCATGAAAACTTGGATGCTCCAGTTCTAATTGTCCTGGGGCCCATCTCTTCTTTGCTTTTAGCAAAGCCTGCATTTTACGTTTTGATGGCCTTGCTTTTGGCACATGATATCGAGAACTGATTCTGTGCATTGTACAAATACTAAATTAATTTATCAAGAAAATTGTAGTCGAGTGTTCAATCCAA